>JXSR01S037422.1:0-15002 GCA_000969725.1 Ophiothrix spiculata | reverse complement strand
TTTTGAAGCCACGCCGTAGTGATTCAATTTGAGTTTTTGTTTCTTTTCAAAGAGGTCACTGAATTCATGACATTATATAAAACACTATTGATTATTACACTATACATTATTTAAACACTATACAAAACAATAAAACAAAAACATCCCTCCCGAAAGCCTTTATTAAGTATGTAGTTACACAAAAATGGAATGACGCCCAACTATAGGGTATGCTGAGATATTTTGTTCAAATTAAAATTTTTGCAGTATGATACTACAATTTCTGTAATACGCTGTCTATATTCCTTTTGAACTTATCATAGTATGAAATGGTAGATGCACTTGAACGGAATTTAGCTTTTATTGCAGCCCTTAACACAGATCCGTGGTGAATATTTGTTCCCGTTTATTCACTTGATTCAAGTAGTCATCTTAAAAACTAGCTCCAATCGAAGTATTTGGTAAAGTAGTCAGCTACAGGGCAATAGTTTAATCACATCAAGAAGGATGTTTAGGTATTTTTATTGTATTTTCAACGTGATTTTTTCTGATACAAATGAAAGCTTAATGAGCCAGGCTTTAGATATTTGCGCATATTCTGTTGCCTCTTCTTGATCAAATTTTCCACGTAAAATGTTTAGGTTGCATTTGTCAAAGTTAAACGAATTGTTTATATAGTTTTTGTGAAAAGTAAGTGTGTAGCTGTAAAATACCATAATTAATACCCAAAGAAAAGCAAACTTGTCGCGATATCATATAATGACAGTTTGAGTGGATATTTTTAGATGAAATGTTAATCAAATAATACATGTATAAGCAATTATTTAAGAAACACAGGTCAATGACAAAAACATTCCATTATGGCTTTATTGGAAGTATATGCTACCTTTATGCAAACAGAAGGTCTCAAAATGCTTCTTTTAAATATCTTTAAATCCTACAAATGGGTTTACGATATATCTTATAAGCATTATCTTAAGATCAAACATGTAAAATGTAAGTTCAATTACACGGAAACATAAAGTATTACATTTCGCATTCAACCCGATAACAACTGATCTCCTAATTTTTTATTTTATTTTATTTTAAAGGTCTTTACAAAATTAATTACGAACAAAAAGTTATTGTTGTCTTTGTTTGTTTTATTGGTTTATTACTTTATTCAAATTATTTTGCTCTCTAACAAATTGATTACCGACAAGCATTAATAATCTTAAGATATATTAAAGTCACATTGTAAGATCTTGTCACCTTATCCTAAGAGACGACAACACTTTATTCCAAGTAACGAAATGCTTCAACCTACTTCTCTCAAAAGCTAGAAACACTGAACAACTTATCTTTGGGTCATTGAGTGTTAGACTGTGCGTTATATTTATGACATTAACAAAACATGGTATGCATTGAATAACCTGACATATTAAACAACGCATAAACCAGGGCAGGTTAAAAGATTTACATGTTAGTTTAAAGTCGTTACTTGTTACCACAGAACATCAGTACAGTTTATATAGAAATAAATTCATGTAGCTGTGAATTTGGATTCGCATGTTTCTCATCAAACAAGAATAACAAGCAATGCTTGACAGCAAACACAAGTCACTGAATAAATGAATGAAGGAAAGCAGCATTTATCTCCATACGACATTTCAATCTTATTCTTCACACAGTTCGACGATGTCTGAGGCGACTATGGCGCGCCTAATGTCCAGTAACTCGAGATTCTTGCATTTTTGACGAATATCTTGGATTATCGTTTAATAAGTCATATGAGCATTTGAAGCTGATATGGTATCTCGTAAGAAAATATCAGCCGTTTGTATCTATCAAAAGGCGTGAGACACCATTTACGCAATTCTTACAATATTTTACTTATTTTTATTTTGGCTGAATAGATTAAAACTTGATAAAGAACTAAACTCAGAAAAAAAAACAACTACGAGGATATATGTTATATTCACATTCGACAAACATAACTCGTTGAGTATCTAACTCTAAAGCAGACATAGTTCTTCTTGTACTTGGTAGGTGAATTTAAAAAGGCGTTTAGCAATTCATATTACCCGGCAGGCTTGATATCGTTACTCAGAGAATATAAATGCTGGATAAGAAATTCAATTTAGGTAAAGTCAGGTGTCCTATCTTACTATCTCTGTATACTATATTTAAAATGTTACATTTAATCTGTAATGTTTCTACTTCTACTTCTACGCTTATTCTCATCAACTTCTTTTCAGCATCTAGATGAGCTCTCTGGTCCTAGAGAGATGACGTATTTTGACATTTTCCCCTACTCTTATTTCGAACGGCCGTAGCCTAGCCCGTGACGTTCTTTTACATCCGACAGTGTGTCAGGAACACCTCAGATGAGACCGACGGCTTTACGTGCCTTCCGAAGCATGAAGCAAGTAGAGCAAAGTTTCTTGCTTAAGGAAACACGGAGACGTACCGAGAGCCGAGACCGGGACTCGACCCCACGACAGACGAATGCATATGATTATGAGTCCAACGCTCTAATCACTCGGCCACGCTCCCCTCATATCAGTTCCAACATCTGCCCTTTTATTGGCAACCATTGCTATATAGTTTCGGATACCAATTACTTAACCCCCCCCCCCCCGTGTATCTCATCTAATATAATGAAAGGGAAATTTATATTATATGGATATTGTCTAAATAGGTTAATGCAAAACAAAAAAGAAATGTTTCAAAAATTTAAACTCTATTAAGGACACACATCACTAAATAAAGGCTTTTGGCCCGGACAGAGCTATGCGAAAGCAAGTGTTTGGTTGCCCTCTCTAAAATAAAAGCTTCAAAAATGGCGGGAACTAGGTTTTTTGATCAAATTTCTTTTGAATCATGTTCTGTGGGTCAAATATAATCAGGCTGGTTGAAGATTACTATAATGTTGCTGTTTTTGTAAAATTTGAGGGCAGATTTTCAGTGTCTAGAGAAATTTTGTAGCGATTTAGAGAAAATGAAATTTTGAGCATATGCTATGTTCGGGGCGACCTAGCAAAAAATTATCAAGGTTACCCTATATATTTTTCGACTTTGTGGGCTCTTCTAGACTATAATCTCAAAATAAATCCAAGAGTTGAAGCAACCAGTCGCTTTATAGCCAAGATATCCGCCATGATCTGGAGGCTGTTTTGCATAGGAATGAATAGGCGATTAATTGGTGGTGTGTGCTTATCATGTGGTAATTCTCACACTATGATAAAAGACGTAGACTATGTACAGATCACAGTAATAGCATCGACCTTAATTATTAACAATCAAGTCTGGATTGGGTTTGTATCCATTAGGTTGATTAATATTGCATACACGTACTATTCAACTGAGATGTAACACATCTATGTCTGTTTTAGGAAAGGCATTCCTTTTTCCGTGTAAGTCTTAGTCAAGGTTTTAACAAGAGTTTTGATATGGACCATGTTTGATTATTGTAAAATCTTTCTTTAATTGCACAATTTTATGATGTACACGTACTTATCATGTTTCAATGATACTAAATACCAAATTCTACAAACCTGGCATGTTACACATGAATATACATCAAAAAGTTCCGCTTACACTTGGCTATACATGTACTCTGTTGAAATGTCGACGTAAAACAGCTTTTGCTCACTTTAAAACATATTTTGAAAATACTGAGCATACTTAGTAAACCGGCAAGTACCACCTTCAAAGAGATATCTGAGTTACTGAGCATCTACCCATTTAGTAATTTCCCTGTTATATGTAGGTATTTGAGTGTAATGTACTGAAGTTTAAAGTTGTCAAGATGAATATGTCTCTCAATCGATTAAATTATTGTCCAAATGTCTTTTGTGTCCATTAGATAGATATGTTACGAAGTACACACGTTTTTAGTCAATATCGGTTTCCTCTCTTTAAACTAATGAAATGGCATGTCTGTCATTGCAGATATATATGCCCTTTCAAAGCAGATTATCTTAACATACGTTCATTAGATAGACGTGTTACTATTAACATACCGTATCCGCTATTCCTCGTTAATGATTGACTACTATTTTTTAAAATTCAGAATTGATATAGACTATAAAGTGAAGGGCAATTGACAAATGTGTCATTTTATTACTTAAGTAGACTTGCTCCAAGTCTCTGTTGTCCTATATTCTCTGAAATTGTAGTGCTAATTAACATAATTTTTTGAGAGCAGTAGGTGTACGGAAACAAATATCTAAAGCTTTCATACGACAAGATTATCAGCATAAATAATCTTTGTTAATAATAGGAAAAGCAAAATCGTTGTTCATTCAAAAATTATATACTACCGTATTTTTACTAGGCATTTCAGCCAGCAATATAGGAGAAATCTCAATAATTTGCTGTACCAAGCACATGACTTCACGGTAACAAAGAAAAACTATTACTTTTATACCAAGAAATGCTATAAGCCTTTTCCAGTAAGGTAAGACGCGACAATAAATTAGTTTATAGAAGATGAAAACGTTTTACGTATTAAGCCCTTTCTTCTCTAGTAACCTCTAGCATATGTGATTGAAGTGGAAGACGTTTAAAGGTTAGGTTGTCTTAAGATAAAGGCAGAATATGTCTGTAATACAAAAACGTCAGACTCGGTTTGAATTGATTCCTCCAAGCAATAGCAAATGATGGCTGCGTCATGTTTACGATACAGGCATTGAACTCTGACTTTAAGATGTTGCAATATTTAGTACTTAGTACATGCTATTGTCGTTTAAATTACACAAACTATTGATACCAAATGAAAAGGTAGCAGAAATGGCAATTAGCTCAAATGATCACACCAGCTACCAATCCATACGCAACACAGATTCGGTTTTTAGCATTTTTCGAGGCGTTGGTTTCAAATTTCCCTAGGGGACTCAAACCAGCTTTTTCATTTTGTGATACTTGAAAATTTGATGGTGTAAATGATATATTTTCTATGCCTCAAAAATAAATAAACCATTTCGATTTTCTTTACATAATAGTCTAAATCAGGAATAAATTATACTAACTTTGACGTTGCTTTAAGATAATGTTTAATGCCTTTGTCTTTGACCCAATTTGTCCCAAACTAACCAACAAACAAATTAACAATTCAAACAAAAAAAAAACAAGAAAAAAAAACTTCTAAAAGCCATGTCAAAAAAAAAAAAAACCGCTTAAAATCATTTAAGAAGAATTAATTGTATTTTCAATTTTTCACTTTTTATCTGAGAATTTTAATTGTTAACCTTATAACCTTTAGTACTAGTAATATTAAGATGATTTATAGAATATTGCTTCAACGATTGAATTTAATCCTGCTCGCCTGCAGGTGTTATGTCTGGGCCAATTAATTACGTAAAGAAGCTGAGCCTTACGCAAAACCTCGCACTGGTATCTATAAAGCTATCACGACGTATCATGCAAAATAATGAGTGTCAATTTTAATATATTTTATCAATTCTTGCTTTAGAAATTCAGACTCTACTTATGGCTTTGTTAAAACGAAACTTATCAGATAAAGGTAGCTGGGTGAATGAAATACATACCTAAGATTGCCTCGAGAAGTTGGTTTCAAATTTCCCTAGGGGATTCAAAAGAACTGTGTTCTATATTCTTGATTATAGACTCTGATATTCATTTTAAGGGAATTGAAAGCTAAAAAACAGCATTAGATATTTAATTTAGAAGCTATACTTATTTTGGTGTAAATGCAATTTTGCAGACACATCAAGGATATAGTTAGATACAAAGTTATTATTATTTAATCATAATTTTATTAGCAAAAAAGTGACAAAGAATGTACAGACCATCCAGGACACAGTTTGGTTACGTCCAAACACATGCAGGGTAGGCAAAGATATAACAACAAATATTAAGTATATGCACAACATGCAAGCAATAGATAGGAGACTGGAAAAGGACCATCGTTATGAAACCACAACGCAGGAAAGACCCGAGAGAGAGGAACTCAGCATTTGATATAGGGACTTTTCCCAGACAGCATTGGGCCGAGCCTTCCAAATGGTATAACTAAAAATAAGAGAAAGCTGACTGAATTCCTTCTTTAGGGGTCTCACCTGTATTGTGATTGCCTTGAAGATGGAATTGAGACGAAATTTCCGACTACCAACCTCAATGCAGAACAACTTTCAATATGTAAAAGCGTTATAAAACTTTAATTATTTACGTTTTATAACAAGGAATATGACAATCCCACACTTGACAAGTATAAGCTTTAGGGAACTTGATTCCTGTCCTGAAATATTTATTATTCGTCTCGTGGTATTTGTGTTTGATATTAATTGACATTTAACTGCGTATTTGATTATACCATCCCATACTTGTGATAGAAAGAACGCTAACAGTAACGCAAATTTGTAAAAAGCTGTAGCATTATTACCGAATTATGAAATATGAATCCTATTTGTTATCAATGATTCTGATATTAAATTGAGTCAAAACAAATATATATAGATTCTGATATTTATCCAATCTGTAGCTGCAAAATAAACTACCCCCCCAAAAAAACTTACCCCCCCCTGAAGATGACACCATAGTTTTTTAAACCTACATAATAATTCTATATCAGCTATGCAGCAAAAATCTGGTGATAATTCTGCATATTTAGACACCCCTTTCACAACAATTGACCGACTATTACTGAAGTTGTGTCTATTTGAAGACATGAATGACCGATTTCAGAAATGGCACTTAATGGAATCAGACAATTGCATAGACAAATACTCAGTTAAGTATTGTTAAGTAATCTTTGAATGATAACTTTAAGACTTCGATGGGACTAAGATGCTCATTGAAGTGAAACAAAATCTTTGAAAAGCTATACACAAAGCCGGCCATTTGCATTTGAAAGAAATATTTTAACCTTCGCTATATGTTTTTCCTTTTTATCTTTTGACAAGCAAGATGTTAAAGATCAAGTTAAATATCTTGTTGGGCATCATTGAAGCCTTCCATCTGTTCCTTTATTTGTGTAGCGCATATATCATTTTTTTCAGTGGATTTCTGAAGAAAAGAAAAATGATAACCCTATCAACAGTAGAGTAAGTTGTTCTTGTTTGCTGCCATTATCAAGATCATAAAGGTCATGACTGGTTCGAATCATGATATAAAATTAAATAAGAGGGAATGGTGGCAAATGCTGTGGATGTCAATAAACGAAACATCAAGGCGGAAAGGGGTTCATAAGAAGGCGGGTGCATTGTGGAGAGATCAACGAATCCAAGTAGGATATACCAGAGACCGTCGAATAACTGGGAGATCAAGAATAGCATCGGCATATCAAGACACCTCTATACTCATATGGCTGAAGGCGTTTATCAATTAAATTAACATTTCCTTATTTCGCATTCTCTGCTACCAGTAACCACTCGTTTATCTCTAAACTTAACTCTTTATCCTTTCAACATGTTCAATCTACACATGGACATGCCTGCAACTTTTCCGTTGGCTTAAACTCATTTAAGTGAGTATGTGTCTATACAATTGGTTGATTTCATTTAGTGTCATTTCTGAATCCTGTCATTTATGTCTTCAAATGGACACAACTTCAGTAATAGTCGGTCAACTGTTGTGAATGAGGTGTATAAATATGCAGAATTATCGCCATATTCTGGCTGCAAAGCTGATAAGTTATTTTTGGGCGTAGTTTAGAACAGACCTATAATGGCAGTTGTAATAAAAAACAAGTGGGCAGATTGTTGACAAATCATATACATATGTGTACCGCCGCGGCAAAAGGGTCCAGTTGTCGGCTCGTACATGTTGCTCCTTGTAGCATATCTAATGTATGGTATTTGTATACATATGCTACAATGAGCAACATGTAGGAGTCGACAACTGGACCCTTTTGCCGCGGCGGTACACATATGTATAGATTGTCCGTCACGTGAAGTGATGCTGCATTTTGTAATATCACTCACAAGAATTCATATTAGTATATCACGCAAGCAATCTCGTATCTTTAAAAAAAAAATGCAATAAATTGAAGTTAAACCTACATTCAATGTGATTTGTTCGTATGATTACTATAATAATACAAATTTGCGTATTTGGCATCTTTTTATCTTCAGTTTGTATTTAAAAGGATTACATTGCTCTATAGTGTGTGGAAATAATGGAAAAAAACCCCAGAAAACTTTACTAATTCTTTACTTAAATCCATGTGATTGATGCCTTTTGAAAAAAGGGTCTTAAAAAGTGATAATGTTTAGAAACTGCACTAACCAAATGTATAATCTTGAGCATCAAATTCTGTATCAATGCCTGTTTTACTTCCTGTCCTACCTCATGCCTTACAAAACTACTTTTTCCTGAAATATATGTACAGTGTAGATTCATTTGAGAGGGTTTATACAATTCCTATTACCCGACAGCAGCATATGAATACTGGATGAGAAATTCAGTTAAACTGAATCATATTCCTTATTTCACGATTATATTTAATCCAGATTGAATCTAGATTATGTTCAATAAGATTTAACATCTGCTCTTTTTTTATTTGCAATAAATACGAAATTTCAAATATCATCACAATTTTTCACTACTTTTATACTATGTTAATAAACATAAAACTATGTGCTGATCACCATAATAACCTCGTCATTAATTATTAAAAACCACGTCTGGCTTGGGCTTTCATCCATTACCGTGATTAATATTGCTGACACGAACTAACAGCTTGGATCCAATGATGTTTCAAACATATCTATATCTGTTTTGGGAAATGCAATCTCGTTTTTTCATTTAAGATAAACCAGGACAGCGAGTATAAATGCCTGTAACTCAATAACGGAAAAGCCAGTAACACAACGTGCAGTACAACAAATGCAGGTTACAGGTCTCTGGTGCTACTATTAAAGTCAAGATAATAAAGCAAAGAACTTCCATGATTAGCCTCATATACATACTAGATAGTAACATTCCGTCAAGGTATTCGTTGTACGTTTTGACACTATGCCAGCCAAAGATAAACCAGGACAGCGCATTTAAATGCCTGCAACTCAATTACGGGAAATCCCAACGTGCAGTACAACAAATGCAGGTTACAGGTCCAGAGTGCATTACAAATTAAAGCTCTCGTGGATAAACCATTTTGAATCATGATCTACATCTTGAATTGTATTTTAAAACCTAAAAATGGAATCTTCCTTAAAATTTCAGGAATGATTTTGAAACCTATTCCAAACGATGCTTTTGAAAATTCAAGTTGATTCAGGTATAAGGTCTGAAAAGTGACCTTGAACTTGGGTTGTAAATATGTTTAACCACCCTGTAAATTCGAATTTAAATGTACATATTTCATATAACCTGCACGTTCTGCCATTTTGAAGCTACAAAAGTAAAGTACTGTTAACTCAATTAGATTATTGAAAAAAAGAAGAAAAAAAAAAGAAACCCATCGCTATTCATGCAACAAATACAAGGTCAAGGTTAACTCAAGCGAAACATTTTTTCCTTTTGCAAAGATAAAAATAATGTATAGATTTCACTTATATTAGACATAATAATTCTTCATGATATCTAGTAAAAAGCACATGCACTATCACAGACATTGCTAATTCATCAAAGTTATTTTAATGCAGTATTGTATCTGCTTTTGTTTTCCCTTTTAATTTACAGATCTAGCATTTGAGCTGATCTGATATCATCAAATCAAGCAGGTAAGCTAATAAAAGCAATATCTAATCAGACTTGAAAGAAATAGTATTGTGTAATCACCATTATTTATGGGAGAGATTAAATGACTTGTCAAATGAAAATTACCCGTTGTTCGTAATAGGAATCGAACTTGCGATTTTAAGACTCTGAATATTCCATTGTTTCACTAGACCACATGAGCTCCAAATAACCAAATCGTTGTTGCAAAGGGTTCATCAACAATGATGGAATACCGTTTTTCCGACAGATTCATTCAGGCAACCATTTTAAACCTAAAGAATTGTACTCATTATTAAAGTCAGCCTTACGTAAACCTCGAACTTATATCTATAAAGCTATCATGACGTACCATGCAAAACAATGAGTGCCAAGTTTGATGTATTTCATCAAGTCTTGTTGTTCAGAAATCTAGACTCTACTTATGGCTTTGTAAACGAAATTAATCGTATAAAAAAGTACGACGAATGAGTACATCCCCGATATTGCCTAGAGACGTTTGTTTTAAATTTCCCAAGTGAATTTAAAGGATTTGTATTATCTATTTTCTTGATTACATCATGTTGATATTCATTTTAAAGGAATTGATATCTTTGGAAAGCAACATCAGCGATTGAATTTAGAAACTTGTTCAATGTCTTAATAATATTACAAGCCCACGCTAGATAAGTATAAACTTTGAAGAATTTAATAATAAAACAGGAGGTGACTATATCAATCAAGCGTTTTTATGCTTGTCGTGATACATATATTAATAACATACAAAACCCTAAATGTTTTGATAACAAACAAACATTTTCATTGAGTCTAAAGTGTGAATGCTTTTAAAAAGACACGAAATGTATATGCACTTTCCCTTCGATTTGCTACAAAAACATTTAATTCCAACAACATAGAATATTTTCATTTTCTCAAACCATTTGCCAATCATAGGCAAAAGTTGAATCCAAACACTTACTACAATAATAATTTATCCATGTATTGTCAGATATATATAGTCGTAAAAATGTAAAAGCGTTATAAAACAAAAACCTTAAGTTATTAATCAGGAATATGAAAATTATCCCACGCTTGTCAAGTATAAGCTTTAGGGAATTCAATAATAAAATAGTGCACTATCTATTCCTATCTTGAAATCTTTATTATACGTCTCCTGGTATTCATCTTTGATATTAATCAATATTTTACGACATATTTGCTCATACTATCTCATTATAAAGTATTTATGATATACATGTGTAGAAAATTTAGCATAGTATCACAATTAAATCCTATTTATTAGCATGGTTGTGATACTAAATGGAGTCAAAACAAATATAGATTCCCAGGGAATATATTAGATATTTATTTAACCTGCAGATATATAGATGTCAGAATAGAATATGCCCAGAGCAGCTAGATTGTTGACATTTCATATACATATGTATAGATTATCTATCGCACGAAATAATATAGTAAATATCACCCATGTATTAATATTTATCTTCCACGCAGACGAATTTTGCTCGATTTCTTTTGTATTGACATCACATTTATCAAATATGTCAATGCGATATGTTTGTAAAGCTGTACTTTTTAATTTAAAAATGTCTTTTAAATACCATCATTCGAGGCAGATTAATGTACGGGACTAACCAAGATTCCAAGGTGTTAACTTATTTAGCTTGCAAATGTGTCAACATCAAGACAAAGTAAACAAAATCACACCAAAGTGCTCGAATTTAGAAAATATTAAGGGCACAGACAACCCCTGGTTCTTTGTTTTGTTTTGTTTAGTTTTTGCTTGCAAAAGGTATATCAGACCTTTGGAAAAATTGGGTTAGTGAGTTTAAGTGATCATTCGTTCGCTCGATTAGTAATGATGAATCTCAAAACGTGTCTTTAATCGTCAAGGGTTAAAATGAAACCTCAGACAGTATTGCTGGTTGGTGATTGTCTCGTATACACCATCTTGCATCCATACTCTAAATTTCCTTTACTTGTCGGTTTTCTTCCAATAAATGAATATATAACCACATTATAGATGCATATTCTCCAAAAGCTATGGAATTCTCCCTTGATGACCAGCTCCCAGTGGAGATCCAGCGTGATGGTACGCCATTTGAGCAGGTTAACAGATTCAAGTATTTGAGAGTAACACTTACACCATCAAACGACTCCACCAGCGAAATCAAAAGCAGTTTATTATTGGCATCAACATCACTAGGGAAATTACAGAGAGTCTGAAGTGATAAAGACATCTCACTCTCCACCAGATTACGGCTTGTTAATACACCTGTTAACCCAGTACTCTGTATGGCTCTGAAATCTGGATTGGACATGGAAAATTGGACTGAAAGGAGCGCCTGGCTACAGAGTGGCGGTCTGTAGCCATGGCACGTAAGTTCAAGGGTATTAAGAATATTGTAGGTAGTCACTAATGCTTGGGTCCTAGAGCCTGTGTGAACGGACAGGGAGGTTGTGGGCAGGCATGGGTGGTTGTGGGCAGCCCGGGGTGGGCAGGCATTAATTGTTAAATGTGAGAGATACCATGTGTTGCCTCCTATATAGTTGGGTCCCTGATGGTTAAAGTTTGAAGATTGGTGAATAATTGTTCATTGTTTGCAAAGGTATTCAGGTGATGGTACTTTTTTGGGTCCAAAAATAGATTGAGTAAAAAAATTCGGCATATTCGGCATAACACAATATTTTTGCGAAGTGTTTAATAATCACCGTTAGTACTCATCCCCAAAGTTATGAATGAGAAGTTTGCTGGTGTAGTTATAGCATATGCAGCGGGGTTGGTTTGAAGAAAGTTGAAATGTATCTTCTTAATTCAAAATTAGCCGCCAATATAGGGTAGTGGCATTTATTGCAACCAAAACAGGGTTTGAAATGCGATATATCATAAACATTCCACAGGAAATAACTGTTATAAATGCGGTATTAAGCTGCGTAAGAGACCATGGTGAAACACATATGAATCTGGTCTGACAAATGAGGTGTTGTCTTTTCTTAAGGTATCTCGTGTAATATTGACAGATTTCCACTACTCTTTTCTTTGAGAGTGTATACTACACTGTAAAAATTTAGCGAGGAAACACATTTTTGCCTTCACTTTGTAAACGTGTTTTGATATTAAACATCATAATGTCATTTCGCTAAACATTTTTTGATTTTTAAACACTAGTGTCAATACTCTAAATACTTCCATGTCTAAACATGTCTTTGTCTTCACTTTTTAAACACACCTTTTACAGTGTAGTACATAATGGCTTGTGAATTTACATTAGGAAAACTCTTGTTTGACTGATTTCATATTGACATTAAGGTAAAAAATTCCCACTCTGTAAGTGCGTAAATCCTCATTGTCCTAAGTATGGCAATTTTGTGATATAAACAACCCTTCTTAAATGGACGTTGATATGCATGCAACAACGCAATTTCTTTGCCCATAACTATCGCTCGACATCGCAAACTATGTGTTTGATACTAAGTAAGGTTATGTAATTCAACAAATAACTATCAAATCCAAATTTATCATAAACTTGAGCAATAAGTTTACAGATTTACACTTCGGCAATTCATTACAATAAGTTTTACATAAATGTCGATTTGAATAAATTTTACATTCGGCTAAGCAAAACATTTTTTTACACTCAGTAAATGATTTATTTTTCAGCAGTAGTCGCTGTCACAACATATTTTTCTCTCGCTATAATGACTCTATGTTTTATGTTGTGAGAAAGAAATAAATATTTTATCGGCTCTATGTTACCCTACCTTACCTTACCTTACCTCCGTTACCTTAATGAGTTAATACATTTTCCGGTCGGCAAAACAAAATGTTTTACAACACTAAAAACGTCTGCTATGTAACAGACTATTTTATTTCATATCTCAAATGCAACGTGGCACATATCTTACGCAGTGTAGGTCACAGGTACCCGTTTATTATCTAAAACATTTTTGTTTAAATAAATATTTTAATTTGAAAAACATATTTTATTGTTTAAATTGTAAAATGAAATACAGAAATCAAACAAGAAAATCAACTCAACCAGATTACAATCAATCTAAATAAAATAAAATAAAATTTAGAGATGTTTATTTGTTTAAAACTAAAAATAAGGAACATTATAATATATTACACAAAAACAAACTTTTCACAGGCATATTACTATTAACTGTAGTGAAATGTTGTTTTTAAAACCTTATGATCACGTTCGGCAACAAAGGCAAAATGAGTAATGATAAATGCAAGGTACATTTGAATGTTTTCGGAAATTTCCTTTCCCTTTTGATTAATTAAAGAAACTCAAAAGTAATAAGATTTGAAAGGGTAGAAAGCTATGTTCTGAGAATGTTTCATGTAAATGTTGAAGTTATAATTGAATTTGTTGTATTGAAAAACATAGATAGGTTGATTTCCCAGGGGTAGGCACTTATTTTACATTGAATTGAATTGGAACATAAGTAAACACAACAATGGAGTCTAAGGCTTATTCCACAACTAGTAGCCGATAGTTTAGCAAGTAGGTACATGTGCCTAGTACAAAATGAAGAAAATTCTAGCTCAAAGTGCTTTTCATCTCTTTAGGGCATGCCAAAAGGCGCGATTATATCCATCGTAATTATGTTATTTGAACTTCCTCACACTTCCTGTGCAAGCACTTTCAATGTCAGTGTCCTTGGTAATATAAGCTTAGCCTCTGGGTGTATGATGATCTCTATGCAGACGCCAATAATTAATATGCACTCAGATTAATTACGGTAACCTATAATCTTCTGCAAATGTGTTGGGACACTTAGTGATATTAAGAGCAAGTTTTTCTAAGAATCAGGCAGGCTGCTAAATAAGTTGAAAGATGAGGGTCCGCAAATTTTGATAATATTATGGTGGTAAGCTATGGACGTAAATAGAATTCCATCGGTGGTGTTTAAAAAATCTACAGTCCCCTCACTTGGGTGAGATTCTCACAAACGGTGGCCATATTTGCCATAAAAAATCTAGCTAACTAGTGTTTTTTCATCAGTTTTGCTCAAAGCATTTCAGAAAAAATAAGCAGTCAATATAACTGAAATTTTATATTTTCTAATGTTCATAGCTTTAGTATTGCACACATAAGACTGCATATGCTTACCCTTTTATTAACATTATTTTGTTCGTCTAACGACCCCACCCTTTTTACCAAAATTTCAAAATATTAAAACAACTGAAATTTGAAGTAATTTTAGGTCGAAATATTTTCTATATTCAGGCAAGTATTAATATGATATTGAAAGTACATTTTGAGACCCCATTCGTTAATAGCCCTATGGTTTCAAAAGTGTGGGTTTTTGCTTTTTGATAAGGGTGGGGCCCTTGAACATTTTTCACATTT
>JXSR01S037419.1:3227-17652 GCA_000969725.1 Ophiothrix spiculata | reverse complement strand
AAAGAAGAGATCCTCGTATCAACCAATTTTGGTATCAATGGAAAGAGGGGATCCTCCTTGTCATACATCATTCCCTACTTACCACACTAAGAGGACTTGGTATCTGTGAATCCAAACTGATAATGGACTCAATTTCTCCATCCAAGGACAAACTGGCACTGTCATACTCCGAGTAAAACGGTACACTTCCTAGCTGATCCGGGCCTTTGGATTTCTTCACAGATTCCTTCTTCTGGGTGCAAAGAAAAACAAAATGAAGAAAACTAGATGAAATTACAAATATTTATTACAAAGAGGGAGAATCTGGTAAGGTAATATTGAAACGATTCTCTAGCAAATTTGCAGTTTACTTACGAAGGGTAAAATAAGTTTGAGGCAGAAGGGGGACAAGCTATACTGTTTTCATTTATATTTATGTAGAGCCCACTTAATCATTGACTATTTGGAAAGTTTCAAGTAAATAACTGCTTTCTTCTTTCTTTTTTCAGTTACAGAAACTTAGAAATTGCCTGTTACAGGTTTCTGAGATTTGAATTTTTACCTTAAAAACAGAAGAACCAACACAACTTAACTGGCATGTATTAACCTTAAAATCTCTCTCTTAGGTGCTACACCCAATACATTCAAGACAAAGACAAATAAATTTAAGACAAAGTGTCAATACTTGAGAATGATTACTTTCACGTAACATGAAAATGAAAAAAAAAATTGGCTGCAGATTACAAAATTGTAAGGGAGGAGACAGATTTGGTTGAAAAGGTGCTTGCGCCTAAATCACGAGCTGAGACTGAAAATTGACTAAATACAGACCTAATACTGGCAGTGTTCATGCTAAAGCCGTATGGCACACCATTGGCACAGGAGCCGGGGAAAATTGGCAAAACAGGATTCAGAAAATGTGTGGCAAAGATGCTTTATTGTCTGTATTTAGTCAATTTTCAATCTCAGCTTGCAATTTAGATGCAAATTAGTTGAATTGGCGCAAGCCTTAAAAGCTTAGAGGGAACACATGTCACTGGTCAAGGTGAAAGGTTTTGCATTCAAGTTTCTCCAAGACCACCTTGGTGTCAGACATTTTCAGCAATTGTGACAATTGAATGAAAGCTGAAGAATGTTGGATAAAACTGAGACCTAAAACATGTCATAAAATGGAGTCCTGAAAATAGGAATGTCCTTAATATGTGCAGGATTGACATTATAGAATGAAGTTATGTAATTATCTGAAGTCCTTTGTAAAAATACCTGTTTGCTCTATTTATTGCAACTTGGTGCTGTGATTTGTCAACACGTACCATTTCTGCATATTTCTCTCTTTTTCGTTTGCGATCTTTGGCTCTATTTTTCTCGTCAATATCCTTGCGTTCTTGTTGCTTGACCTTGTCTGTTAAGAACAAATAACAATAAAGACAAAAAATAAATATTTGTTTATGGTATCTAATAGTTGTGTCTGACCGATCTACCCAAGATCAGAATTGGCTGATTCCAATCTTAGTTAGTTTCAAATCAGCCTATTCTGATTCTCTAAGTGTACATTAAAATCAGCCTATTCTGATTCTCTAAGTGTACATTAAAATCAGCCTATTCTGATTCTCTAAGTGTACATTAAAATCAGCCTATTCTGATTCTCTAAGTGTACATTACAATGGAAAATACATTGCCCACATTAACATAGTATTGGTGAATTCATCGATCATTTACATATCCTGTGGAAAAAAATATGTGGCCTTCTATATATTAAGTCTGGTTTGGTACTTAAAGACGAATTTTAGTATTTTTCCTTGGGTTTGTTGAATCGGTTTGTGAAATAGGCAGACAATAGATTTATTCATAATTCCGATTCAGATCCGATAAGCATAAAATCAGTCCTGTTCCGATCCATCCAATCAGACACTAGTATCTAATCACTGTCACTTGGTGGACACATATCCTTGAATCCCATTGTTCGAAAGCCGAAGTAATATAGCCATATTGCGTATTTAGTTCTAAAAATAACCTCAATCGCGTATTTAAAGAGTAGTCACATAGCCGACAGTGGGTAATGTATTTGGGGCATGCTAAGGTGTCACATGCAAATTTATTTCAAAAACCAAGTAAAACAGTTATATTACCAGGAAAGTGATATTACATTACCTGTTTGGCAAATCCGTATCACTTGGTTGACTTTATTTATTTGTGAGGACAATTTTATGTTAAATATGTGGTAATTAGTGATAAGTTTGTTACCCCTGTTTAGTTTGTTCTTATGCAATATAGAACATATCTATCATGGTTAGGTGGTGTATCGCATTCTGCCTCCTGTTGCATGTGATACATATGGCACCAAAAACCTAGATACCTTCTGTATTGCATGAACAAACACGGGATAACTAATATTATAAGCCATACTAAGGTAGGCTAAGCTCAATATTGGCAGTGAATTAATAAGATTCTAATTTATTTTCAATAATAATACAAATAATGTGCAGGGAAAAACATACCCTAGTTTTGAAGTTTCAGATTATGGAATACAGTGTGTGGCCATATTTTCAAAGAAATATTAGCAGAATTGAGTTCTTAGAACTGAGCTATAATTGGCCATATATAACTCAACACTTTCAACGCATAATGATGGTGACATTTTATGACATTCATGTCAATTAGCAGAGATCTTTCAATTTACAAACACTATGTTCTAAGAATTGAGAACAAAACCAGTTCAATGAAATTGAGTAGAAATAGCATAATTATCTAAATATTAAAGCATAATCCTTCACATATTAAAGATAATGACCTTTCCATTTTAGTTCTTTTTTTTTGACAGTCTAATTCATTTCTCTTTTATAAGATATCATGACCTTAAGTATAGTTTTCAGTCTTATTGTGTACTCTTTCTGTACTTCATAAATCTAGAAGTACAAATGAAAGTTACTGAATAAAGTACTCTTGTTTCAGATTTGTTTTTGTCATGTTTTGAGTAGGAGGATCATAAATTATTTTTTAGTTTTAGGTATGGGATGCCAAAAAATATTTTATCATTGTAATTGCATAAGGATCATATACGCCAAAATCTGACATTTTTGGTGCACAGTGTAGGAGTTATAAGCTTTTGGAACTTTTTCTTTTTATTTAGAAGTATTCAAAGTGCCATGAAGCTTCTTTCTCAGAGCAGCATTAAACATTACTGCTAATATTTGAGATCACTTGCCATGCATATATAGAAACTTGGAATGACAAATTTCTGAGGTTTTTACTATAGAAAGGCAACCGAGATCCCTTTATGAAAACCTCCTGTTTCATTTACCCACTTACATTTTCTCTCAATTTCATCATCATCTAGCAGTAGAGAGACAACTTCCTTAGGTTTGAGTTGTTCTGGTTTAAATTGGCCACCACTGATTACCATTCGTTGAATCTGAGGAGATATAAACAATGATGTTGATGGTTATCAAAAATATTTCAAAAGGTGATAAAAGAACATCAAAATCAACAAGTAGAATCTACCTGGCCAAAATGTAACAGGTCAGTACTAAAATAACAAATCAAAGTGTTTCGTAACAATATTGAACATAAAAATATTATCTTTTCTCTATCTTGTTTTAGTATCTTAGTTGGTTAAATATTTCTTAGTAAAAAGCTAAAAAGCTCGTCTATTAATGTGATTGTAAACATGATGAACTTGCAAATAATAATAAAGACCCTCACAGGCTTTGAAAATGAAAAAAAAAAGAAGCTTAAAGCTGGAGTTTAAGCTGGATTGTACACCCAAAATTTGATTATTTCACCAAAACAAAATCAGGCAACAAGTTCCATTTGGACATCATGTCAATTGTTTTGATAAAACTCTAACAATGTAAACTTTAAACCATGGAACAGCAACTCAATATACAACTTTCAATCTGCAAATGAAACTTAACCTAGTTGAAATTTCCAACCAGTAACTCCCTGCCTGTCCCAAACTCAAACCAACCAAACGATTTGCAATAACATCCAAGTACATTAGAAAATGAAATGCTATGACTTTCTTATGTATCTCTATACAGCAAACCTTGCCATTGAATCAGATATCACTCATACTATTCTATCCAGTGCAAGACTTTTCTAATAAGTTTCCAACAGAGAGCAAATCGGTAATACAAACGACAACACCAAAACTGTGCCTATTTTAAGACGTGGTACACAGTTTGAATTTCCTGTATTTCAAACTTGCAATAAACTTCATATTGCTTTAGCTTACATTTGTTAAGATAAAAAACATCTTTCGCTAAATTAAGAGGTGTAGTATTTTGAATCGTAGAAGCTGATGTGAAGCCTTACATTACTACTAAATGAAACCTACATTTTAACTAAAGCTATGCTATAGTCTAAAAATCTCAATTAAGAAAAACAGACATGTCTATACACAGGATAGCAAGAGAAAGCCTCTTATTTGGAAGAATAGAATCAAGAGAGAGTAAGACTCAACTGTTGAGTCTTTAATGCAGAAAAATTGAAATAAGTCAGATTTTTAGATGCAGAAGGAAACCAAAGAGTCAGGAGAAAACCTTTGAGGCTGGATAGAAACTTATAATAGCACATGCCAACCAATGGGATCGAACCCTAGTCGTAAGTGTTTGGACTCATTCTAAGGCCCTTCTGCATAATAAGTTCAATGTAAAGTGATTTTTTTCAGAAATTACGTTATGTCATCACATTTAGAATTGATATGAAGGCATGAATTCAAAATCATAAAGTCCAAGTGTTTAATCTTTCCTATTGACTTAACCTGTGCTCCAGCAATCTTGACCGACTTTAATCCAAGCAATGCACCTTACTAATGAATTTTCCAATAGAACATTGTTATTACAAAGTAATATCACTTGTTTGAATTTATTTTGAAGATAAACACGCAAGTTATTTGATTCAGCGTGATTAACACCTGGTTGACCGCTTGCATTCATCAACCGGTCATGATCTGTTATTATTTGCCAGATTTGCAGTGTTCTCTCAGCTATAATAGTGTTTACGCTACTGACCACAAGTTCAAGTCGGACACTGATATGTTATGCTAGCTTTCACTGCACAGATATTCTTATTTGAAGCAACTGATATGTAATAAGTGTGCCATTTGTCAGCTATCAAGGATGAAATAACCTTTATTTATTACTAGCTCGAGGAATTTACACAAGATTTCACATGTTATAATCAACACCGCCTAGTATCATTAAAAATCATAAAGTGATCAATGATATCGGGGCTCTCCACACAGACAAGTCAATCTGTACTTAACACATGTAGATGCATCTAGATTAAACCGAACTTCAACAAATTATCACAAGAGCGTAAGTGGCTTCGCGTGTACATACCGGTAGTCGCGTTATATCCACTCACACAACCCAGCATGTCAATACACGCCACTGGAGTAAAGTCAGAACATAATCTGCACTTAGGAAATGTAGCCTACATTCATCTAGGACCCTATCTAGATTTGACGCTCCCGTGTGAAAAGCCCCATTCTTCACCCTTTGCCCCTCTCAGTTTTCTGATGCAAAACAAGACAAGAAACTGCATCCCTGATTCCTGGCCAAAAAATAATAACTGTGTTTATCAATTTGGAATTATTCAAACTATATCATCAATATAATAAGTACTTGATACATTTATGACAGAGTTCTAATCAGTGTTAAAGCCCTTTTTTATAACATAGATCCTTCATATTAAATGAGGGAAATTCATAATGAGAACTGACAATTTCAATTGATTCGGAGGATCTATCAAAAACTTGTTGAAAGCAATGATTGAGCAATCTGTTTTGATTTAAAAATTCATAATTTACCATTTATTGAGAATTTGCTAACTTTACAATTGGATAGGATGACCCGAACACTGTACTTTTCAAATTCTAGGAAGTAATGATCTAATTCGGTTTAAATTGGGACAAAATGTCCCCTATTTCCTGACAGATGCAATATTGTTTTTACTACAGTTTTCATAACAATGTCATTCTTAATTCCGATCACAGAGAGATTTCAAAAATAATATCTATGCACAATATGATTTCTCTCTGAACCAAATGAAGAAAAATAAAAATCTTATGAAAAAACAACCACAGGCAATTTGAGTTGCATTTCCGAAAGACCTCTTTAAACCAATTTCCTAGGAAGGTCATTCTCCCATTTAGAATTGTAAAGGGCCAAATAAACTGGACATTGGGAGTATTGTACTGAAAATAAGAACTTTAAAGGGATTGCCCATCATCCTGGTCTGAAATTTCACTTTATCCCACACACCCCCATTTTGTTGTTGTTGTTGTTACAGGAACAGCATGCTAATACAAACTTACCATTGCACTTGGTTTCCTCAAAAAAAAGTAGAGAAAAAATTGTTCATCTCTGAACTTATGGCTATCTCAGTATCTGTAACCATAAATGAAACTGTTGCTTTGATTCAGTTTTATACCAGGTCAAATATCCAATATAGTTGAATATTTCGAAACATGTCCAAGAGGAATTTATATTTTAAAGAAACTATAGCAAAGGAGCATAAAGGTTAGGGAAGGGACACAAATGTGAGGTATAAATCAGTAAGTCTGTAGACCTTTTCAAAATCATGGGCAACCCCTTAAATAATAATTGTTCTGTACTTGAAAATGGTGTGAAGTTCAAGTTCTTGTTTGTGACACCTGGCATGATTTGTTTTCCGAAAACTAGCTGGTCGATACATTTCAAGGATTAATATTTTTACCACTTCTTTATTGAGTTATTGAGTATCTAATTTGTAATAATTTTGTTCAATTTTACAGAGATTGAACTTCTTTTACTAACATATGCAAGAACACTTAAATGACCGCTGGTCATTTTACAATTGCAGATGTCCAGTAATAATTTCAATTGAAGCAATAAGCAGAAAATGATTTTGACATGCTTCCAATTTCCATCTAAATTTCAATTAATCAGAAAATTAAAATACTTTATTTCATGACTCTCTCCAAAATGAAATCCACATGTTAGGCACCTATGGACAAAACACAATATTCATAAATTTTAATTTATCTTAATATTCAGTTGAAGGAAAAATTGTTCATTTCATAATTCACATATGGAATTTCAATACAATTATATCAAAGTTATAATTACAAATGTCCCTTTTGATTGATAATGATGACATCTTTTTTGAGCAAGCCACCTAATTGACATGTCATAATTTCATTTAAACTTTAACTACTCTCACTTTTCCCAAGCACACACACACCCCCACACAGAGTCAAACCATACATACTAGGCTCGTCCAAAAGATATTTGCTCTGATTTTTTCTCTCAAATGGAGGCAAAATATTGCTTACAATGCTTGAATATTTGTTAAATCGATATTAGCATTAGTTTTTGATGTTTATGTTGATTTAACCACTATCTCAGAATTGTAAGTGCCATCCACTCTTTATTTGAGGGAAAGTCATATCACAAATCAAAAGGGCCTCCAGCCGTCATTTGGACGGCCGATCACGAAAATGGACGCCCTGTAAAATGCATAGGCCTTCCAATAAGGCGTCCAGAAATATGTTTTACCATATGAAATTTGATGTTGAATGTTATAATTTATCTTCAATAATCATCATCATCACAAAATCTGATTTATTGTACTTTGTGAACTTAAAATGGGCTTTATATCGCGTTTTTTCTTCGTTCGTTCCCAAGTGCCATCCACTCTTTATTTGAGGGAAAGTCATATCACAAATCAAAAGGGCCTCCAGTTTTTTTCTTCGTTCGTTCCCAAGTGCCATCCACTCTTTATTTGAGGGAAAGTCATATCACAAATCAAAAGGGCCTCCAGTTTTTATTATGTTGATAATGTTTTGATGTCTATGTCTATGTTATTTTATGATATTGAAATAAACTTGATATGATATGATATGATATGTGAGTCGCCATGTTGTTTACAAACTAGCGCGAACGTAATCCTCGACTTCTTTGTTAAGTATGAATATTAATCATGCTGACGTCACAATGTTTTGATTAAAGCCGGCCTATTCACCCGGCCGCGAATTTGGACGCCCCTACTTTCAAATCCTGGCTAAACCCGTTGTCACAAATTAATGTATCTCGTGTGAACGAATGTCTTTGGACGTGGAGCCTTATCTGAAAGTAAAAATGCCCTCTACCATTACTTGTCTTATCATAACACTTCTTGTCTTTTTTGGTTCATCAGGTTTTGCTTCAATACCTTTCCAAATCACAAAAATGACTACTTGAAAACCAAGACGGTGCCAATCTCTTTGACAAAGCATTTGGCCACACTTAATTTGCTGGGATAGCCACACTTCCTCCAAAGTGAGCCTGCTAGCTTCTTGAACCCATGCCACATCGGTAACGATGAGAGGCCAATGCTTACTACAACTGTAACAATGTAACTTCCAAACATCTTACTTAAATCATGCTTAAATTACTAGTACATATAAACACTATTGGATGCTCAAATAGTTGAATCATATTCTTGACAATTTCAAGCACAGGGTCTCTAAAGTTCTTCTCAGCTGTAGGACACACACATAGACAAAAACCATGCTATTTTTGTAGAACCGCAACATAATTACTGCCCGTGATGACTTGTAAGATGATAGACCACAGGTGCTAGGCAGAGGAACTATGTTGTGGGATACACCTTCCATGACTAATAATGCATTAGGCTAGCCACACTTTGTCTCAGGGTTCAAATGAGAGCAAAATGTTTTATCACCAATGATCCAGACAACTGCTTTATCTACAGGAGATAACCAAAAGTCAGACAAAGGCTGAAGTGGAGATTACCTATATGTGCTATTAGATTTCAATCAATGCTTTTTGAATATGTCCAAAGGCAATTTCAAATGTAATGCTCTTCTGGACCCACTATGTTTCTTTAATCAATTTGTACAATGCAGTATTATGAACCTTGAATGCAGTAATATGAACCTTGTTTGTTTTCATTATTGTAAGCTCATCATCTTTGCAGGCTCCTAACAGAACACTGACAGTTTCAACAACATTATCATAACTTCAAAAGGAAACTTTAGATATCTCCTGCACATTTTGTTTGAGGAAGGATGTAGTAGAGTGTGTCAATTGATTAAGCTCCTTCTAAAATAATTGATAAATATAATTGCTATAAAATATATATCATTTTAAAGCCACAAATGGTTCAATAATATCGCCTGACAAATTAACAGGAAGAAGCCATTCTAAATGAAGGGGTCACACAATGACTTTGAAGCATATGTTTTGGCACCAATCTGACTTGGAAAAAGTATATTCCCGAAGATGAAATCTAAGTTTGTAGGCACTTTGTCAGGATGGAAATACCAATTTTGACTCTGATGTCAGATTGGACATTTATGGGCAAAATCTTCTGGACCTTAACCTTCCCAAAAAATACCAAATTTCCAACAACTTGTTCAAAGTAAAGTATTGCTCCCAGTTCCATTTTGCTAGGATACAACAATTGCACAATGACCTAAACTAAACCCTGTTCCTGACAAGCTTCTAACTACATATGCAATATTGAGACCAATGCTGTAAAAATATTAATATCATAAGTGGCAATATGACCAACTGAGGTGTTATCGCTATTATTAAGGCTACTTTCCTATGCCTAGGGGGAAGTGACACAAAATGTTTTCTTACCAAATACACTGCTCATGTCCAGCTGTGTATTGGTAAAGTGTTTAGATGTACAATGGATGTATACTGGGATTAGGAAGGCCTTGCAGGCGCATGGACAAGTTTAACAGCAAGCCAACCAAGATACTTCCTTGTTGTTGGGTCACTGGAGGACACATTCACTTTTTGATAAAAATTGCAAGTAGATATTGCATGTAATAGGTATTTGGAAATTATATTCACCTTGTTTCTGAAGAGTACTACTGTTATCAGTGGCATACACAGGGTTTTTGGAGAGGTAAGGCACAAGCAATAATTTCCCCCGAATGAGACGAGACTAAAGAAAAGGTACATCCAAAATGTTTCAATGTAGCTTTCAAAAAACAGACAAGCAAAAAAAAGAAAAGTCTCACAAGTGCACGGACAACACAAACAACTTTTCAGCCATATTTTCAACATTTGTAACTATTTTTCTTCTCATGAGTCCTTGCTTTTGCTTTTTTCCCTCTTCTCCCCTTTCTTTTACATATTTTTATTGTCCAGATCCCCTAAATGGACCTTTCCCCGACTGACACACCAAACATACCAGTGACTGTTATAATTAGCCAATTGCCTTTCAACTAAGTGTGTACCATTTTCCACAAAATTTTGAAGGGGTGAATTATACAAATCTAACATTTACTATAGCTGTTTAAAGCAATACTAAAAGATCTTACCAACAGGCCGTCCGCAATCACCTTTATGACTGGGTTTGTCTTTGGTGGATACAGATACCCTCCAAACGAAGTTGGCCTGAAGTTGCATAATTTTTCCATTATGATAATTGGTTGAATTAATTTGATTGATGTGAACATTTGGTTCATATACATTTTCTTCTTGATAAAACATGTTCAGAGAAAAATGTGGACAATCTTCATTTCCAAACTTTTTTAATCAAAACTTATTTTTAACCAATTCTGAACCAATATTGCTTTAATATAAAAAAAAAAAACCACCTCTTTTGATAATTCGTACTATCAATTAACATGGTGATTACCAAATACTAAGAACTTGTCAATGAGCAAATATGATGCAAATATTGATTCGGCGTCATCCCTTGTCAAAAATGTCTGGACAATGGACTGACTCAATTTATCAGGGTGGTCAATTAAAAAAAAGTAAATAACGAGACATTAAAAAACATCACCCTTGTCATCAGCTATATCCTGTCATTAATCTAATTGCTTTGTTCTAAGAACTGCAATTAGGAATCCTGCAACTTTATTACTGCAATTAGGTATATTGTAACTAATAAGAGCCACCCACCCACTTGTGCCGATATGATGTAGCAGGTTCAACGGCCGATGAACTTACTGCATTTTTAATAGGTATCTTGTATAAGTATGCACTAATTACCGGAATGAATATATACATGAATCTTGAAGTATTGGCTCTGTTTGCACATCTTGCTGTTCTAATTAGGTTTCCGATGAAGCAAATCGTAGAGAATCCAATATTTTAAATTACATAGAGTTCTACAGAGGCCATTGACCAGGTTAATCAAATTAATTTTGAGCAATAGTTGTACAGTCAGTTTAATAACCAATCCAATTCATTATTAGCTGACCACTGCCATTTTATATTAGTTTGATTCAAAAGTTTTTTTAAAATGACAGTACTACGTAAGAGGTTGTGCATGTTCTTCAACCTAATGAGTTCGGATTAAAAACCCCAATTGATACACTGGTCACATATTCCCTTGTGGCATGGTTACGATCTGTTAACGGCATCTAACTAGGTAGAAATTCAGTGGACATTGACCGTAGACTGCATGACATTGGTCGGTTGTCCGCATGAAGACCGGGCAGTGTCCATGAGTCGTAGAGTCGCTGAGAGCATGATTCAAGGATTTATCTCAGATTTAAAATCTTGTTGCTTGTTAACGATGTCTTAAGTTATGGTACAACAACAACCGGGAGCTGACCGGTGATCAACCAGGTCGCACAAGCATTCACTGATGTTTTGGTGTTGCAGCTTCCTTCCCATTTCCAGACATTGGTCAATGGTTGTTGTTATGTGACCATAGCATGAAGAGGAACATGCTAGGAAGGACTGATGTAGTCTATCATTAAAATGATAAAATGAAAGGACTAGGATTTTCATTGTTGACAATGTGTTAAACAATCACAGACTAAATGAGTGCTTTTCAAATTTATGGCCAATCATTCTCCCAAGTCCCCAAACTTATTATTATGACAGTAGATACCTTTGACCTAAAGCCTACATTTGGTTGCATTGGCTTGCTATCTACAAATGATCCAGTTAAATAAATTATCATTTAGGTGATTTTTTTTCATGGAAAGGGTTAACAAGGCTACAAATGAATGAATGAATGAATGTGACTCTTGAAATGACATAAATAAACACAAAAGATATTGTTTATTTACAACAATCTTGGACAAATTACAACTATCAACTAAATAAATCAAGCACTATTCTTATCTGAAACCCTAATAAAAAATCACAACTTGTACAAAACAATTTAAAAAACTGTGGTTGATTACAATCATTATAAACTAGCCACTTAACCGCTACTGTAAATATACACCCCATACCCAATTCCATAATCCAAATATACCTATGTTCTCACGCCCAATTAAATACAAATTAAATCATACCATTTTACAAGGTAACGGCAGGGCTACAAAACCTTCCGTAACTCTACCACAACATAAATATAGGTAATTTTGAATTAATTGTTCTCAAATTAGCGCTAACATGCTGATATGTTCCTGGGCTTGAAGGCAAATCGTCCAAGCCGCTATTTACCTACTCAGTAGGCAGAGCTGTAGGCCAAACCCCAGCACCCAGCAGGGTTGTAATGACTTGACAATGGCACTGGCCATGCCACTTGACTTTCATGGATACAGGTATATAAATAAACAACATCAACCTGTTCTCTAAATACACACAATTAATCACAAACTTTTGACGCTTTTCTTTTGAAAGGAATAGGCCGTTGTGATTTTCTGATTCTGTTTTATTTCAATATCAGATATATACATTCCAACATATGAAGGTAAAAAACACAACAATGATATTGTGGACATAATCAAAAGGCCAATAAGCCCTGAAGATAATTATGCCCTTAACCTAAAAAACAAAACCAAGTAAAAAAACCAATATACTTACTAATCACAGAGAAACAAAAAAAAAAAATACAAGACAGTGCCCAAAGGAAAGAAGATAATCAAATTATGATTTCCACAAAAACAGTTTCATTACATGGTTTTTGTACAAAGTGTTCAAACTAATATAATTTTCTTTTAATATATTTCTGAAGCTTTTAACATTTTTACATCATTTGACCATTTTATAACGAGCAGCAAAGAAAGGTGAATTGTTGGAATAATCTGGCCTCGTTTCAAATGGAGCTTGATTTAGAATACACTTTGCATGATTCGGTTGTCTGTCTAAGCACAAGATGTGCTCAGCCTTGGTCACTGATAACCACTATTCACACAATACTATCAACATTTTGGTAATTCGACAGAGAATGCGGCTATCGAGTTAGTCAAGCGCTATTGCTTGCATGCGCACAATTTGGTGGATAAATAAGTGATGGCTCACCCGAAAGGGAGGACTTTGCAGGTGATATCAATTTTGATTTTATCACTTCATCTGTAGCAGCATTTTGAAAGCTTTAAAATGACACCTTACTTGTTGAAATTGATCAAGGCGATCAAATTTTAAAACAGAAAATCTGCTGGAAATTCTTATTATTTTCTTTAGTTTTTGCTGCCTATTTTCATCTGTTTCTTGAAAAGTGTTCTGTCGCAAAGTCCCCCTTTTTCGGGTTGAGTCATCACATATAATAAAATGCATATTGTGTTGTAGTCAAGTAGCATTTGACAAGAACAGAGAGCGGTGCATAACAGAGAGCGGAGTCAATATGGCCCAATCACCTAACTTTGAAATTTAAAGAGTGCAAAAAGTCAGCTGACTTCACATTTATTCATAAACATACCCTTTCAGCCACGGTCACAATACTTTGAATGAACAGTGTTTGACGATGATTTGACAATTTGTTCAAACATTTACAATCATTCTTTGGCGAAAACTGCATACGCATACCATAAGAAGTTTGTAAATAATGTCAGTGCTATACGCAAATTTGTAACTGTTCATATATACAATCGCCATATAAGTATCTGTGATCATACCTTTAGCTGAATCTTAAGGGGGAGGTCTACCTTACTTTTGACCAACTTTGTAACTTGATTTTCACAATGTTACCAATGACTTAACTGGTAGTGTCGTATATCAACTTGAAGCTTGGGTCGAGCCCTTTCAAAAAATATGTATTATTTTGAACTGGTTGCCATGGTAACGCCGTAAGGCCTCTGATTGGCTAAACACTAGAACGAACGGAACTAAAGAACGCAATGTCGCATGTACACCAAACTTGGGTGAAGGGTGTATGAGAACAATATGGAGAAAACCATGTTTCAGGATTTTTTATTTGGTTGCCATGGTAACCAGGAGTCGACCAATTAGGAAATTTTGCACTGTAATTCAAATTTGGAAATGAAAATCAAAAATCGGGAAACATGGTTTTCTAGACCTATTTGTTCTTATTTTACATGCAAAAAATCATGAGCCTGCCATATTTCGTTTTTGAGTTACGCTTGTTTTCGTTTCGCATGTTTGCGATTTTTCGACTTTCGAGATATAGGCCTTTAAAAATTGGCAAAAATTAAAAATTAAAAAGATAATAAATAAGATACTCAGGCTATAAGTAACTATTATACTATGAAAGATAATAAATTAACACACATTTTGAGCCCATTTTGGTCAAA
>JXSR01S037415.1:12482-23527 GCA_000969725.1 Ophiothrix spiculata | reverse complement strand
TAATAAAATTTGTTTGTGGAAGGGAACTTAACATTTTTATTAGCAATGTCTTAAACTTGACGAGCTTGCGAGATTTACATCCAGAATCTATTATAAGCCATCAAGAAAGGACCATGGGTGTGAGATCAAATATAGAACCGAGGATGCAAGCTGAGGCAGATGCCCTTGCTGCCCGTGGTCCTTCTTGACGGACTACCTAAATCCCACCTGGACTTCTTGCCATGATGCTCTCGCTTCTACATATTACCAATTTTCCAAAAATGCTATGTTTTATCTCATTAACCCTAACCCTGAATTGAGAGGTGCTCCGTTTTCTAGCCTAAGTCCAACTACGTCATAGGAGAAAAAAGCATGTTTTCACCGGGATTCGAACCCATGACCTCTGACCTCCGAAGCGAGGCACACCACTAGCAGGCCACCACGGGGCTGCTGCCCGGACAGCGATTTCGTCCCCATATGCAACCTCCGTCTATGACGTATTCGGTGATTTTTGACAGTGAGCGAAAGTGAGTTAAATCAGGGTTAGGGTTAATCATGTTAATTAATGGGGCATCCAACACCCATTGCCCACAGCTAGGCACCCTCTTGGCAAAGTTCTGCCACTGATTAGGAAGTACAGGATGTTTTCTACCAAAGGACCAAAATAACTTGTAAAATGTTTGGCAAGTTAAAAAAGGAACTTCCTATATAAAATATAAAATACTTTTATTTTCAAACTGATAAACACACAAAAAATATATAAGTCTTGTACAGTATTCAGACCCCTATATTTCCCTATTTGTACATAATATCTGTTTATTATTTACAACATATGGGCACAATAAAATATGTTTCTTAAAATTCTTACAAAAGATATCGCCATGACAACATAAGTGATATTATCAATAAAGAAGTTGATACCGCAGACATATGAGCAGCGCCACCACCAGGATTATTATCACCAATTTTGTTGTCGTTTTGACCTTTGACATTCTTAGTCGTCATGATATCGCCGCTGCGTACAATACCAGGTCGTTGTGAGGGTTCAAATGTGAAGTCTGTATCGGGTGTCGTTCCTGTAATGAGGATGGAAAAGAAATAAAAGGATAGATAGCTTGTAAATTCAGGTTTTTTATTTAATAATAATAATGATTCTGGTGTTTGTATTGCGTCTTTTACAGTGGATACAAAACACAGGCCATTATTATTACGCCTAAAGGCTCTGTCAGACATCACCATATAAAAGAAAACATACGAATAACGTACATAAGTTTCACATATTTAACGTGTGCTAAACGGACCACCACTGTATGAATAACAAATTAAACGTATACATAACAGACCATATGGATAACGTATTGAATGTACTTGTAATGAACACATCACGAACAACAATGCATAAAACAGAACAATAGTGGGATAAAGTACGTTTTGCATACGTTTTTGCTTTATACAGTGATGTGTGACAGAGTCTTTAACAAGGGAATCATCAGAACCAAGTTCACCACCTTACAATAGGCCACTAGCTGCAACCAATGCCAAACGGCATAGATCTATCAGTACTTAGGTTGTGATCTTCCCCTACCCTAAACAGCTCCCCAATGTGCTTGGGGACATCACTTTGCTGTCAAAGTGGTATCCTAATCAGATTTATTTCTCTGGTAACCAAACCAAGCTGTTCATGAGGCTCTTGGCATCAATATGACTTCTCCATGAAAAAAAAAGCGCAAAGAAGTGTTTTGAAATCGCTGCCATGAGCTGTGTATATAGTATGAATCAGTTGCTTTAGTAATGCTATGGATCTGATATACAGGCCCATATCCAGTGGTGATGCGATGGGGTTAACACACCCTATATTTGACAATGTATAGGTCCACCAAAAAGTACAAAATGGTCCGCAAACAGGACTTCAAGTCTTATCAAAATAATACTTGATGTGTGGACCCAACTTCAAGGATTTTTGGCATATGAATGTGATATACTTTAAAGCTCCACAACAGAAACCCAGTTATTTCCCTGTCATGTCTTATCAGAAACTAGGAAAGGAAACAATAACTTATCGTATTTCTCACTTTTATAGTAATAAACACCTTTCTATCTGGAAATTGTTACAGATTATATAACAAATCTTGGCACGCAAAGAATGTGTTACTTTCACAACAAAATAAAAGATAAAAAACATGAAACTACATTTGATATGCTATGCAATAACTCTCCTGTATGCAATGAAACTACAACTATAATTATAGTTGCCTAATTCATACACGACAGAAAAATAATATTGTATATTTTGTTAAAAGAAATACAGGCCTTTAATATGACCATCAAAATCCAAAATTTCTCTACACTAAATAAATTATCACCCGACAAAAACAATGAAACATTCACACGCACTAAACGCCGCCATGCAAACCGGAACGTTACAAGCGCAGTGCATTGTGTAAATCCACTGCACTCTGCGTACTTTATATTCGTGCGTTCTGATTGGCTAGTTGACACGCAGAGCACACGCGGAGTGTATGAATAATAGGCAACGACGACCTTCAAATGCAACCCATCTTTACTTTGTCCATTGAATAATAAGTGACAAACAACTTTCACTTTTTGTATCATGAACACATCGATAGGCAAAAAATTATGTTTTTTATCCGGGGGCCGCTTGAAGAAAAAAGTGGTACGCATGCTCGTCAGAGCACCTCAAAATCAGACCCTAAATGTTCAAATTTCAACCCTTAATGTCGTAAAATATTTAAAATCATACCCCAAAATGTCGTAATACACTAAAATTACCCATGGCGTAGCACACTGAAATGGACCCTAAACAACATAGAAGCCTTTTCTTTAGTAATTCTTGGAATTTCAGAATAGCTGGCGAAAAAGTGACCCTAACATTGACGATATCTTAAAAAGACTACCCTAAATGTCGAAAGTTGCCCTGAAAAGGCACCCCTTTTTCCAAAGACGTCGACGACACCAATGGGCCTTTTAAAATCCGACCCTTTTTTGACGAGCATGCATACCACCTTTTTCTTCGAGTGGTCCCCCGGGTATTTTGAACTTCTGTAGACAAAAAAAATGCAGTTCTTGACTGTGTTTTCTGTTCTTCCTTTATTACATACAAATAACGTATATGAACCATGGACTTTCTATCCACAGGCCTATTGCGGATGGTCATTTCCTTTTCCCTTGTTCCTGTATTTGTTGATATGTTGTCAATTCGTTTCCTCTAAACAAGAATAAAGGCCGGTTCCTATCAATAAACTTTTACTTGTTAGTATAGATAAGATAAACCAACTGTAAATCTCACCTAGTGATATTGACCAATAATTTCTAGACCTGTTGCAAATAAATATTCTAAATCTTTTGTTGCAAAGAGATTATGTTAAAGCAATACTATTAATGGGGTTGAGTAAAAACAGCCCAAAATGAAGGAATGTAACTATCTAAAAGCGTTTTTAATAAACTTTGCCAAAAGCATGTTTTGTCACAGAAAAAATGATTGAAAGCACGCGTGTGCTTTCCTATGCTATTGCAGGCGGCACACCACAAAATAGCTCCACTTTGACTTTTTGTACAAAATGGCGTCCAAAAAACACCCAAGAACTCATTAATAAAGCAACTGGTTTCTTCAACACTGGCTCTTCTTAATTGATTATGATCTCTTTTAACAAAAAATGATGAAAAATATATGCCATCAAGGCAAATTTTTCGAGATACCGTGCGTTGAAGGTAATACCACCCCATCACTGAGAGCCACGTTTCATATTTCCCAAATCTCATGCATTTTTTTGGGAATAGCCTTAAAAGTTTACCAAAGTACTCTGGAGATCAAATATGGCATCAAAAAAACTTTAAATAAACCTAAATCCATGATTAGATCAAAAAATACACCAAACAAATTGCCCTTCTACACTTTTTGAGGTCCTCATTTTAGAAGGGCAGTAGTCAATTTTGCCGATTTTAGAAACACCGGATAGCGGTGCCAGTTTATTTAGTGTAGTGGACCCTACATGTGGAATCAAGTTTGTGATCCCAAATTTAATTCAACAAATGGCCATTTGTTAAAGAATATTTAAGCCAAATCATTTGGAGGGTATTTATATCTACAAAAACAAATCCAATAAGTTAAAAATATCACAAGTCATGGGTGACAGGGGCGCTTCATTTTAATACTTTATAGTATTGCTTTAAGGGTTAAACCTGTTTGTTTTACATTGAAATTGTCTATTTTAGGCATTAACAATGATCACAATCAAAAAATTGCTGTGCCCTGATGATTTTATGATTTTTTTTTCATTTCAAATTGTTTGATGCAAACACACCTTAAAAAAATTCTGGCTCAATTTCAATATTCTAATCTTATGAGCCAATATCATAAAATGTATGTTGCTCATATCAAAAAGAAATGAATAAGAAAAAAAATATCAGGAAGTGTTCTTTTGAATAAAAAAATGCCTTCTTATGGTTATTAAGCATTAATCATAACAGTGTGAAGTGCTCAGAGTCATGAATGCCTTCTGGAACCTATTTCCACAGCCTGAACGCATATCGATCTTATCAACCCATTCACGACCAAAATGTCTTTTGTATCATATGAAAAGTTTCAGGATAGATTAACTAATGGCATCTCACATACCTTTAAGAGTGTACCTCTCGCTAGACAGTATAATATGACATTGATATATGCAAAATGTAGTTGAGCTAGGTGTTAAAACATGGCTTGTTTCACACTGTTTTACATTTTGTACTTTTAAGGTATACTTTATAGACATTTTAAAGGATCTCTGGTATTTTTTTAAATTCTAATAAAATGTTTGCAATCTGATACCATGGGTTTTATTACAATTTTACATTTAATTCAAAACCAGGAACCAGTATTCAAACAAACGCCAAATTTCATCTTCCTGAACTTTAATTTAAAACTTGAAACCAGCCACCCTCATAAATTCATTTATTTTATGCTCTCGTGAAATTAAATGTAGCTTTTGTGGGTAGTTTCATTTGTAGATTCTACCCTTTTTACTTTGTTTTGTTATAACTGATGAAAAGGGTGTCTTGCAGTTCGGTGAGTCTGTATCCTTTCAATCATCTGCAAAAAATGTAACTTTTCTAAAGGTTTGTGACAGATTGTCACACATATAAATCAGTAATTTTCTACAGGTTTGTGACAGATTGTCACACATATAAATCATATCAATTTCTGTTTTACATATAGAAGCACTACTTTAGGTCACAAAACCACCAATATGTACTTTGTTTGAAAAAATATGTCAACATTTGTGAGCTTTGGTATTTTTTAATTAATTCCAGATTTTTCAATTCAGTTTAATCTATATTCATGTTATTGTTTTAAAGAAAGTTTACACGAGATTGTATTTATATACAAAATTTTGACCAAATCCTTAGAATAAAATCTTTTGAAACATTCATTAATCAATCACTGTATGCAATGTTAAAGTAAATAATTCTATGACCACATATTTTTCAAAATTGAAATTGCTTAATTTTTGTTGATCAATCATTTTATTGTTTTAAAGAAAGTTTACTCGAGATTGTAATTATATATAAAATTTTGACCAATTCCTTAAAATAAGATCTCATTAATCAACCATTGTATGCAAAAAAAGTAAATATATATGAAACACACATTTTCCAAAATTGAAATTCATTACTTTCTGTTGATCAATCATTTGGTCATGTTTTAGTTTCACACATCATGAATCTTTTGAACAAATAATCTGACAAAGTGTGCACCAAAATCGCACCAATTACATGAGATATATTCAGTCACTGTCCGTGAAATAGCAATTGGCTATTCCTGCAAAACACTCTACTCCCTCTGTAATCATTTTAGTAATCCATAGATTTTGATATCACAAGAAAGTTTATAATTGCCCATCTCCATTTGCAATGGTTAAAAAGTACCAACAATCGGCTTAAAAACTCTTGAAAACATCGTGATAAATTTCAATGCAAGTACAAATTCCTGGCAATACAATGTACTCTCCCAATGCTTCCGTGATGCAGCGGGGAAAACATTGTGAATGAATCGGAGCCCCAGTGTCATTGCTTAACTTTGACTATGTGTAGCATACGTTCCCAATTTTGCAAGAAAAGGGGTCATTTTGAAATCATGTATGATTAGGGTGGGGTATGTTTTTGTGAACCAATAAAATATAGGAAATAGCATACATGAAGTTGATTTTTTCAACCTTTTTACTTGTCCCATATTTTCTTTTACTTTTGAGAACTTTTTGCTCCATTGTAATCACCATAATAATCACATTTTGTTTACATCCCCGTCACACACAAAAAAACCTAGCTGCTGACCCGATGATTTCACAGGACTTTCATCATTGGCTTCAACTCTAAAGCTGGGTATCTACCCCCTTTGGTTGTTCTCTAGAACTGGAAGAATTTACATGCAGTCAGAAAAGGTGGATTTTACTTTATTTTCTTGAACATGTTGAAATAGTTAAAAAAGTTGGTTAAAATTTAAAGAGTACTTGAGAGCGAAAAATTGGGGTTCTTTTTACTGCTTAGTTGTACTCGTTTTTGTGTGAAATAGGGTTGATTTTAAAAAAAAATATTTGAAATGGCACGTAAAAGGAGGTCATTTCTGACCCGGGGAACATCAAGCGCTACGCCTTTAAATACGAAGAGACAACACCGGGAAGGAGCTATAGGGAGACTAAGCCATTATAGAGGTTTAAGCTTATGCAATAACCTTTATTTCTTTCCCAACTGCCTATCTTGCACAACCTCTGCTTGCACAATAAATGGGTTTCATTATCGTAACCAATTACCTAATTCTTTCACAATTTCCTCTTTCATGCACAATATTTCAATTTGGCAACGGATGACAGTTTATAATGAATAATATGCTGAAATAATTTGTTCACTATAGTTTGCAGTAAGAAACCAATTTTCACTTTTTCACCAATAAGGCCAACATATGAAATGAGAATTCAAAAAGAACCCAATTTTCAGTCTTGAGTAAATTTAATTTTTGTAATACTGTATAATTTGTCCTATCAAATGCACCTATTTTCCATCACATACATTTTTTTAATTGATTATGTGATATAGAATCAGAAAATTTACCTGTCAATATACTGGACAGCTATAGTCTTTAAAACATCACTTTTAAATGGTCATAGCTACAAAAAATCAAATGTTGCTCTTAAGTTGGCAGAAAAAACACCTTCCAACTTACGCTGCCGAAGCTGTTAAAATCTTTAAGAAGGTAAGAGTTGTGTAAAACAGGTTGGTTTTTTTGTCGCCTCATAATGATTTTAAAATAAACTCAGATACAAACCCTTATTAGGCAATTTACATGGGGATTCATTATATATTATGAAATTATATCCAAATTCCCCATTGACAGAGGGTGGTAAATGAATTTGTGGAACAGCCAATTGACAGTTCTTTGAACCTTGTGGAAATCCCTCTAACAATAGGAGCACCCAAGTGGACAATTGCTACACAATCCTATCATTTCTACCCAATGCCAATTAGACAGTTCAAGATCAAATCAATGTCAATTTTGAAACTTTGTGTGTTCAAGTACAATAGACTGGTATTACCAGTAATTGATTTCATTCCAGACATTTTAACCCTAGACCATTGACACTACAATAGCACTGCTTTCACAGGAAAATGAATCATTCTTTCCATCGATCAAATTCCATAGCTTGCTCCTCAAATAATTAAAAATAAAAAAAAATTCTAATACACTTCACACAAATTGAAAAAAAAATCAAATTTTGCTGAGATTTGTACTATCAAGTTATCCCTTGTTTCAGGCTCTCAATATTGTTCAATCTAGTGTATACATGTCTGGTACTTTCTGAACCAACCCCCCAGGCAGTGTGCTGCCCAGGCTTATTGTTGGGTCAGTGGGAGGGGAGATCAGGGGAACAATACTAGTTCTACTATCAAGTCTGTATACATTTTCAAATGACCCCTCCCTTCTGGTAATACTTTTGTCCTGGACACATCCAAGGAGCCAAAGAAAGGTATATCCCTCACTACTAAAAATGGAAGGATTATCCCTTGAATTATGCCTCAGAATAATAGCCGCCTATGCCTCCCTTTCCCCCACTTACTTTCGGCATTTCTATTTTCCGCAGGTTCCATAGTGGTCATGACCAGGTTTCCACTTCCACTGCCTTCACATTCTTCATCATCTCCCATACAGTCTCCGCTACCGCTACCACTACCACTGTATAAGGCCATATTGAATATGTTGTCTGCCTGCTTTGATGCCCAGGATTCCTGTAGCAGAGATTATATCAGAATCAGGGTAGTTATAGACAACTTATGATTGTCTGAGTTAACTATTGAAATGCATCATATCAAAAATAGGTTTATGCAAGCTGGCACAAATGTATCACCAGTAGCTACCAGTGTGACCAGGGCTTTAGTATTATTGCTTCAGTACAATGTGACCGGAGATTTTTTCTTATCACTAAATATCATGAAGGTTGGTTGTTTGGAAGCAACTTATACAAATTAAACCATTTTGCAAAAATTATGCAAATTAGACATGTATGCACTAGGTACCCTTTCAATTTTTGATACATAAGAATTTGACTTGAATTAAATTTTCTTGCAGACAGTGGCTTAAAACTTAATTATTTTATGAACACTGTCTTTCTTAATAATATAGAGTTTAAACCTCTATGAATCTTCACTGTCTTTCTTGTCTATAGCAGTGACTTGTATGTCTATTATTTTATAAGATCGACTGAATGTATTTTGATGCCATTGACCAGCACAGAGTCCTTTATAACGCCGGATTAACAAAAGATGATTGGCTGTCATCAGCATGGCAGGTGGAATTATACACAAGGTAGTAAACAGACAAATTAGCCATCTTTGATACTGGTTATCTTTCTTTATAGACATATTCAACTGAGATTTATGATTCTACAATTTTTCTGTTTACACAAACCTACAGACCCTAGAAAATAACTTTCAACTATCATACTGATATAAATTAAACATTAGACATTCCCTAGTCTGATGCCCATGATATACTAGCAAGATGTCTAGCTAGACGCTAATGAAGACGCTAAGGTTCGAATTATTTTAACTTGCTAGCGTCTGGTTAGCGTCTTCGAAGAGGCTAAAATCAAACCACACGCTAGCTGCGTCTTGCTTGTATATATTATGGGCTTGAGTCAGTTCTAAATCTCTACAAATCCAGCTCCCCTTCTCTACCTCCTCTACAATGGTTGTTTCATTACCTGGGACTCTATTATATGTTGCAGTTTATCCATAAGTTCCCTGGCTTGAGTCAGTTCTAATTCTCGACTGCTCCAGCTTCCCCTTCCTCCCCTACATTGGTTGTTTCATTACCTGGGACTCTATAATATGTTGCAGTTTATCCAAATGTCACCTGGCATGAATCAGTTCTACTTCCCTACCATTCCAGCTTCCCCTATCTCCCCTATGTTGGTTGTTTCATTACCTGGGACTCTATTATATGCTGCAGTTTATCCATTTAAACTATTTAAGTTCCCTGGCCTGGGTAAGTTCTAATTCTCGACCGCTCCAGCTTCCCCCTACCTCCCCTACAATGGTTGTTTCATTACCTGGGACTCTATTATATGCTGCAGTTTATCCATAAGTTCCCTGGCCTGGGTCAGTTCTAATTCTCGACCGCTCCAGTTCACTTCTGGGTTGTTATTCCAACCATCATTGGCTACAGGCTCACTATATCTGCAAAGACACACAAAAATTGTTTTAAAAACATAATTAATATATTCAGAAACTACATTGGGATTACTCAAGTGTGATTTACTTAAAATGATAAGACAAAGCTTCATGCTGGTAATGACAAATAGTTAATTGCATTGTCAAATCATCATCATAGCAATTACAATCATCATCTTTTCAAAAATACAACATTTTTGTTTCGGATGATGATCTTCACCATAAACATGATAATAGCCTTTGTTTGTATACACAGTAATTATTCTTGATGTTTCCTACTCAATAATGAGCTTTTAACATATTTGGTATAGAAATAGTTGTGCCTTTTATGGTGGTTATAAAGGGCTGGTCATTACTATTTCGCTATAACAAGGGAATCATCAAAGCCACTTTGCCTTTTACAAGCTTGCAGCCAATTATGCCAAAGGTGCAGACCTCTCAGCACTTAGGTTGTGACATTTTACCCAAAAGAGCTCCCCAATTCACTTGGGTTGGGTCAATGAGGCAAGTGTGATGAAGTGATTTGCCCAGGTTCATAACTTTCTGTTTATGAGTCTGCTCTTTTGCACTAGGCTACACACATCCACATTAAAGGGACTGGCCTAGATCCTGTCCGCTGATTTTCTGACTATTTATTTCTATAAGTTTTTAATTCTAAGTGGAATCTAGGCTAGTCCCTTTAATATAATCTTTTGAAAAATGATCCAAAGGAAGAAGTTTGGGGCACAAAAAACATTTTTCCTTAAATTCCTCATATGAGAAAAAAAGACCAAATATGAGGTAAAAATTGTATTCTCCCCCAGAAATAGATTGCAGGGACATCATTTAATTATCATTATATAACTCATCCATAGATTCTGGTCATTTGATTGGTAAGATTGTAACACATGACCATTTGTAATTTTTACTATCACTATCATCAGTTTGATAGTCTTTACTATCACTTTCATCCATTTGATAGTATATGATATGACCGGTGATAAAGTTGAAAATCCTCCATTTTGTTTTTGCTCATGTATAGGGATTTTACATACAAAAAAAGTAGTCAGTGAAGAAATATTTTATTTTAAATTCGATCGAGTTGAAATTTGGTGGAAAGATGGAGACAGTGATAAAGTTTATTCTGAAGTTTACAGATTTGAAATCGGTTAAAATATTTTTTGAGTTAGAATGTTTTTAAAATGTTGAAAATATCAAGGAAATCCAAGCCAATCATACAGTTCTGGAATGTGTGTGCCACGTAATGTAGTTTTAACCAAACGATGAACAACGAATCTATGCATGAGGTATAAAACAATAGTTTATGTGTTATCAAATGACTAGAATCTATAGAGGAGTTATATAAA
>JXSR01S037413.1:77375-98488 GCA_000969725.1 Ophiothrix spiculata | reverse complement strand
TAAGAAAAGCCCTGTTATAAAGTAGTAATTTTCCTGTACCATTTTACTAATTTCTTTTGTTTTTTATTGTTTTAAAAACCCTGATATAACGAAATTCCGGATATAAAGAAATGATTTGTCTGTCTCCAGCAACTTCGTTATAATGAGTTTCTACTGTAGGTTCAGCATCTGTACCAATTGCCACCCATACTAAATCATATGGGGATACACCTGAGCCACCAACCACCAACTGTTGTGATTATGTCCACGCAGGTCAGTGTTGCTGGTGTCAGAGTCACTGATCATCCCAAGGCTCAGGTGCCTCTAACCCTACCTAACTGATGACAACCACTAAACCTAGGCAAATCGAATCCTGGAACGAGAAGAACTAGAAAAGAAGAAAAATGAGCTATGGAAGGTAGAGGTCGCTCGTTCCTCACTCTGGTAATCCACAAAAAGAAACCAGTCCACCACCAGAAACCATTACAACATATTAAATCTTGCTGAATATTTAAATGAACTTATTTTCAATGTTTGTTTATGTGTTAACAACAAAATTAGCCACAAATAATATCAAAATGCTTTTGGTAAGAGTCTCAAATTTAAAAAGAATTAAGACAATGGTAAAATCATCCTTTTTTAGGATGATTAACATCCTTAAAAATGGGTCCAATATGGCAATCATCAAATCCCCATGTACCTATCTATGCTGGTTTCAGTTACATTGTCAAAACTCAAAATCGAACATGTACAGTAAGAAAATTTTGCAAAAACCAGGCATTACATGAAGACTTCGCCTGGTCTAGCGGAACAGCACATGACCTTGAAGCATTAGGTCACAATTTCTAGCCTGCCCAATGGTTTATGTACTTTGGCAAGACATTTAATCTGGTCAACCAGAGTATATATTGGGGGAGTGGATCACTGGTAAAAATATTTGAATATTAATAAAGATAATAATAATGCTGCCATGTATATTGCGCCTCTTCTAATGATTATTATGCCATAACAAGGGCATCATCAGAACCACTTTGCCTCACATTAGGCCACTTGTAGCCAATGACCAAAAGCGCAGACCTACATGTATAAGTATTTAGGTTCTGATTTGTGATACCCCTAAACGGTCCCCAATTCGTTGGGGTTGAAGAGGCAAGTGATAAAGGGATTTGCCTATGTTCACAGCGCATTATCACTAGTTGGGCTCGAACTCACAACCTTCCATCAATTGGAATTTCTCATGTAAAGAGCAATCAAGTCTATCTTCCATCTATTTTGCAGCAAGAGAAATGGCATTAGAAAAGCAAGAAGGCAAAACCATCATGTACATTGCCATGGGAGCAGAATGGCGCCAGTTTGGGTACCCACGCAGACGGAGACCTATCAACTCAGTGATTCTTGACAAAGGCATCTCAGAGTCTTTGCTTGCTGATGTCCAGGAGTTTATCAAGAACCCGAAGTGGTATTCAGACAGAGGTAGGTTACATTTTGCATTGCATGAAATCATTGCAGGGAATATATGTCTTGTTGTTGTATAGGTCTATAATAGACTGCAAAACCTACAACTAGTCATTATTTGGATGCAGACAAAGTGTTTGTCAAGCTCAAATTATTATTCTCTATATTATAAAAATTAAAGATAGGCCTATAATTATTACAAAATCTTGACATAATGCTGAGATATTCCATTAAGGAGACTATATTTTTTAGTTGAATTTGATGGCTTATAGCTTGAAAATGAAACATTAATTAATGAACTAAAGTATGTCTTACAATATCAAGTTGATTGAGTTCCCCACAAAAATGGATCCTTGAGAGCTGACTTTGAGGTTAAAAGCCTCTCTGTTCAAATCTTGGTTTGTGAACTGAACCTTTTTGTTTAAAATGTGATCTTATTTGAAGTTGAAAAGGTATGAAATATATGGATACGGAGAGCCGCTTATTGCCCCCCCCCCCACATAATTTAAAGTTTCTGTGTTAATTTTAATATATTATTGGCTGCTGATCAGGCCATGAGAATTTGTGATTTTACAGAGTTTGCCATGAACAGTTGTGTAAATAGTAGAATTGACAATCAATTTTATCAACATATATCATGTTTTTATAGGTATTCCGTACAGAAGAGGCTACCTTCTTCATGGACCACCGGGGTGTGGCAAAACTAGTTACATGTAAGTTATTGGACAAAATAGCATCATCTTAGTTCACAATTAAAAAGCAACAATTTCTTGATTTGTCTAAACCTATGGGAAGGCAGCCACATTGGATTGTCACTCATGGAGGGTGAGTTATTGTACCTCCAGCATTTTACATCTCCACATGCCACACTTTAAGAGTCTTCAAAACTGATAAGCGGGAAAATTGGCGTACTTTGATCATAGTAAATCGCAATACACACTACTTGAAATGCAGACACGGTTTGCACGTGAAACAAAATGCACACACTGTATATGCATCAAGTAAAGACTTACGCGATCTGAGTGGATATTGTTTTAAACTCAGAATAAATGCGGATGTATAATAACTCTGCTCCATGATCGACACATGATGGCGGCGAGTCCGGATTCCTCTATGAAATTTCCTTGAGTGCAGAACAGCCATGATCAACTCCCTGAAATTTGTAAGGCTTCATCGGAAAATAGCAGGTAGTTCCTTTTCCAAGAGAATTTCAAGCATCATCTTGACTCAAACTAGAAAGCTTTTGAGTTATATTCAAGCACCTTCACAGATTAAGTTAACTTTACTGCATAGAAAGGATCATTTGACCCATCCTTGTATTAAGTATATAAAATTTAAGGCTAGTGTCTGGCCGATCTGATCTGATGGATCAGAATCTGACCGATTTTAATCTTATTGGATCTGAATCGGAATTTACAAACAAATCTTTACTCTGTTGATCTCACAAACTGATTCATCAGACCCTATGAAAAGTGCACAAACTAGTGTTACCCTAGGAAAAGTGCACAAACTAGTGTTATTTACATCTTTTAGAGATAACCAGACTTACCATGACCAACATACAATATCAAAAGATATAAACATTATATATTTTTGCCTGAAATTAACTAAACTATGACAACCACAATGACCGTACGTAAGTGATCAATGGATTTGACAATATTGCGTTAATGTCAACAATTTATTGTCCTTTGTAAAATCGGAATCGGCCAATTTGAAGATCGGAATCCGCCTATTCCAATCTTGGGTAGATCGGTCAAACACTATTTAAGGCTACACATTCCTACACATGAGCAAGCATGCTGTTAGTCAAGATTTTAAAACAGGGTGTCCAAAATTGTCTGAAATAAAAATATGGTGTCCATTTCCTGGTCATCTTAAAATAAAAATCAGAATTCTAGGGTGTCTAATTTGAAAACAGGGTGTGACACCTGGACACCTGCCTGACTAACATCTTGAGAGACATTCACTTAATACTTATTCCAACCATTTGAAATTAACCATAATAATAGTAATAATAAAAATGATAATATGGGGCCGCTTCAAAACTCAACTGGCGGCTGTCTACCGGATCTGGCCAGTTCAACCGGAATAAACAACCGCCCAGAACCGGCCCAAAACCGCAGTTTGAGTTTTAGAGCGGCCCCTATACAGGATCATCATATACTAAGAGACATTTCATAATGTGAGTGCTAGAAAGTTGTATCTGCAAAGCCACCATATGCTATATCTATTTAACACCTGGTAACTAAAATACACCTTCGCAACATCATGCTATAGAGTCATGCTTAACATCAAGCATATTGACCATGTCCCAAACTCAAGAATTCACAAAGATACAAATACAGAGCCTTTAATAAATTGGGTTAGGCTGCGACAGCTTAAATTTCTTGTCTTGATCAAATACTGAGGATGCCTGAGGAACCCAGCAGATTGTATGCTCTTTACATGCCTTCACATGGGCAAAGGAAGCCAGGCCGACAGAGAACATCTTATCTGTCCTATATCCAAAAGGTATTGAGAGACACAGGGTATAGCTGACTTGGCTCAAAAACGAAGAATTGGAAAAAAATTGCGGTCGGCTGCGCATGAACTAAAATAAAAAAAACCTTTTAATTTAATGTTTGTTCCATATGTGACTCTTAAAATGCTGAGGAATCATTTCAAGGGCATCTTACCCAAGACTGAACATTATGCAGTGTGCAATACAAACTCATAAAAATGGTAACTATAGCAGATACGACTTTCTTGGTTTGGACGCACAGCCTCACTGATTGAAAAAACATATTGGATTCCAGTATGTAAGGCATACAATCCAGGATACAATCATTTGAACCACACTTTGGTTTCATTAAAAATTTACAAATTTCACAACATCTACTTACAAATTTAATTTACTTTCAGTATGGCGTTGGCAGGACAACTACAGTACAGTATATGTGTTTTGAATCTAAGTGAACGCAGTCTATCAGATGATCGTCTGAACCACCTCATGAATGTAGCCCCTCAACAAAGTATCATACTACTAGAAGATATAGACGCTGCATTTGTTAGCAGAGAGGACCAAGATGATGGTATGTAATCCTTGCTAATTGAGCATGTCGTAATCTGAATCAGTGCAGTCTGTTAGATGATCGCCTGAACCACCTCATGAATATAGCTCCTCAACAAAGTATCATACTTCTAGAAGATATAGACGCTGCATTTGTTAGCAAAGAGGACCAAGATGATGGTATGTAATCCTTGCTAATTGAGCGTGTCGTAATCTGAATCAGTGCAGTCTATCAGATGATTGTCTGAACCACTTCATGAATGTAGCTCCTCAACAAAGTATCATACTCCTAGAAGATGTAGATGCTACATTTGTTAGCAGAGAGTACCAAGATGATACTATGTATTCCTTGCTAATTAAGCATGTTGTAATCCAAATCAGTGCAGTTTATCAGATGATCGTCTGAACCACCTCATGAATGTAGCTCCTCAACAAATGTAGATAAGTATCACACTCCTGGAAGATATAGACGCTGCTTTGGTTAGCAGAGAGGACCAAGATGATGGAATGTATCCCTTGCTAAAAGAGTTGATTAATATGAGTTAGCACAGTATATTAGATGATTGTCTGAAGCCCCCTCATGAATGTAGCCCCTCGGCAAAGTATGTTACTCCTAGAAGATATAGCCGCTGCTTTGGTTAGCAGAGAGGACCAAGATGACGGTATGTATTCCTTGCTAATTAAGCGTGTCGATATCCGAATCAGTGCAGTCTATCAGATGATCATCTGAACCACCTCATGAATGTAGCTCCTCAACAAAGTATCATACTCCTAGAAGATATAGCCGCTGCTTTGGTTATCAGTGAGGACCAAGATGATGGTATGTAAATCCTCGCTTAAAGAGTGGGTTAATCCAGAGTGCAGTCTATCAGATGATCGTCTGATCCACTTTGTGAATGTAGCCCCTCAACAAAGTATCATACTCCTCTAGTAGATATAGATTGTTTCTATCATTGTCCAATTAATGTTTTTATACTGGTTCAGATCAGTGCATGATTTTAACCATAATGCAGGGTTCTGGATCGACCCTTATTAGAATCCTACAGTATAAACTTTCATTTGCGTATGAACTGTCTTAAGTTTTGAATATTTTTGGGGCAATATTCTCGCAAGCCATTTCACTGATATGGCTACCTGATTGAGCAATTAAAAAATATAGATTTGTTGTAGATTTGTTTCAGTCTAGTGATACTCTGGTTTCCATCAGAAAGGTTGAACACATAGCATTAATTGCCAATTTGCCATATTAATTGTTGATATGTTTTGAACATGCAAATTGCCCTTCAAAATCCTTGAATCGTCATGTCACTCACAAGACCAGCGGCAATTCTTCTTCTGGAAATATGGACTAGGTGTTATAGTAACATAACTTCATTTTCACTAAAAGATTTTGATGTTATGCAATTCTTCTGGAAATATGGACTAGGTGTTATAGTAACATAACTTAATTTTCACTAAAAGATGTTGATGTTATGCAATTCTTCTTCTGGAAATATGGTCTAGGTGTTATAGTAACATAACTTCATTTTCACTAAAAGATGTTGATGTTATGTGTCAAATAACCGCAGGTTAACCAAAACACTTGGTTTCTGGTTAAATTCCTGTAAACCTTGGGTATTTTTTCAGAAATCAAAGTGAATATAACTGTAGCAACTTTTAAGTTTTGAATTTTGAGACAAACCAAAATGAAGTAACAAATTTCAAGTATTGAATAATTTTTCATTTCTTTAATTATTCCTATTCTTAGCTTTTAAAGATAAAGATATGCCATGCTTTCTGTTTCATTTTCCATGCATAGACCAAAATCCAAGGCAAAATGATAGAGAAACTTCATTTTCAATTGCAGGATTATTATAGTGATTATTAAAGAAATACTAATAAATCGTACCAACTGAATGCCCCCTATCACCCATGCTCCCAGGATTTGGTTTTGGAAGATATTGCTACACTCCAAGCCCAACCTATACCAAGCCAGTTACTTTTATGTTTTATGTCACATTACAACAGCAACTATTTTTAGCTGATACAGTATACAATATAAAAGTGATCATCTAGTTTAATTTAATAGATGATTTATGATGGTACTTTTTCTTTTCACAGCAAAATATCAAGGAATGGGCAGAGTCACCTTAAGCGGGTTATTAAATACCTTGGATGGTGTCGCCTCAACTGAAGCTAGGATTGTTTTCATGACCACAAATTATTTAGAAAGGTAAGCCTTCATTTAAAGAATGAATATTGTGAATTTGTGTTATAATGGATTGGCATACAGTGTGGTTTTGGATACTTTCTACCCATCGATCTAGAAAGGAGACCCAGATTGCATATACCATGTGTGGTCTGGTTTTGTCAGCTATGGGCTCCAGTCAAGGGTTTAGCCAGAGAGCCCTCCAGGCATCATTTGGACGGCTGATCACGAAAATGGACGCCCTGTAAAATGCAATGGCCGTCCTTTGCGTTTTACCATATGAAATTCAATGTTGAATGTTAGAGTTTATCTTCAATAATCATCATCATCACAAAATCTGATGGGCTTTATACCGCGTTGTGTCTTCGTTCGTTTGACGCAATGTTGGTATAACTTAATCACCGTCTTCTTTGTCAAGTATGAATATTAATCATGCTGACGTCATGATGTCTTGATTGAAGTCAGCATGTTTGCCCGGCCTTGGAATTTGGACGCCCTACTTTCAAATCCAGCTAAACCCTTGGCTCCAGTTAAGGTATTCAGGATGCGGCTCCATGCAATTTGGGTATCGGGATCCTTCTCAAAACCAATTCAGCAGAAGCAAAACCCGAATAGCCCAATTTGATCTGCAGGATCATGCTGGAATAAAAATGAATTCTGTTATTCTAAATCTGCATGCGATATGGGTAATACTAAAATTCAAGGTATCCAAATATATTCTGGTTCTTGTCAACCACAAAGAGGTGCATTTTATACTCTATAAACCTTGTGAAGTATGCATTAAGCAATCAGACTCGATTACGAGATTCAAAGTAGTTCCGTTGTATTCTAACAGGACCCTGTCTCTCTATTGTTTTAGCCGAAGCCTTTATTTTACCATATTTGGTAGTCATTAAGGTAGCATAGGCGGGGTCTTCTGACATTAAGGTAGCATTCTGTCAATCAAATCTGCAACCATGGGCAGAACCTTGCGCAGAGGAATCCCCATGTTTGTTGCGCCCGTGGTTGCGCCAGTAATTAACCTTGTGACCTCGAATTGCAAATTTGCGCTGAAGCTTCTTTTTTTCCGTTGGCAAGGTATAGCAGATTCATCTCCCATAATTATTTTTAACTCCCTGATTCTAAACCATTGTGAACTGATGGTTTTTGTATTTTGTATGAGACTAGCAATAATTGTATAGGATTGATTAAGACCAAAACACTGCATATTAATATATTTTTTAATGAATGTTTCATGATGTGTGGCTAATTTTGTTGCAATAATAATAATATAATAATAAAAACGCATTTTATAGCGCCTACCATCATGACAGATCACAAGGCACTTTACAACAAAATATAATACAGACTAAAACTAACTTAAATACAACTTAAAAGTACATGATATACTACAGCCTTAAAAATACATTTGAGGACGGAAAAGCTACAAGCCGTCATGACACAAAAAGCTGGAGCAAAGAAGCACCAGCCAAAGATTGGTTTGTCCAATCACATGGATAAACCTTGAACATAGGTTCATTTGAATAATCAGCAAGACTGTGTACATTGTTATGATTCAGAAAATACAGACTAATTTCCCCATGTGGTCATATTGGTTTATATGCATAAATAGACTGCTTACTGCATCAAGATTTATATAGTTTAGTTTTGTGTATTTGACAACTCGCACATCGAGGGTTGAAAGCCAAAAGGCCGTATCTGCAAGAAGAAAAAAAGAGGCAAAAGGCTGTATTTGCATGTACAACAAAGGTGCAAATACAGCCTTCTGGCTCTTTTTTCTTCCTGCAGATAAGGCCTTTTGGCTTTCAACCCTCGACATATTCCAAAATGCAAATCCAGAATGTACCCTGTGCACAACATGGTGCAATGATAGATTTTAAAGTACTAATATTTAGGAGTAAAATCTATACATTTTGGGCATTTGTGATCAAGTCATAATTTTAAGGTGACAAAAGCTAAACAAGTTAAGTTTGTTTTCTGGATTTGTATAGCAAATGACTTGACCAACATCTCCAAAATCATATGAAAAGTCCTATTTCAGTTCTTATTTTTGATTAATCAGTTCTTGATATATATTCATTTGTCAAACAGGTTAGATCCAGCTCTTATACGACCTGGTCGTGTCGATCTGAAGCAACTCATAGACTATGCAACAGAACACCAACTTGAACAGATGTATATGAGATTCTATCCTGAACTTGGACCCAAAATGGCGGCAGAATTTGCCGGCAAAGTGACTGAGACAAAGCGGCCTGTTAGTGTGGCTGCCGTCCAGGGATTCTTCATGATTCACAAGAATGATGGTCATAGTGTTTTAGATAATATCAACAAGCTATGGAGTTGATGAAGGGTACTTGACGTGCAATGATAGACAGTTTAGGTAGCGTAAAGGCTTGCAGATTAAAATATGATTCCAAATGCATCATGCAGTTTTCAATTTAGATGCTTTTGCAAATCTGCCAATCTTGGAGAGCGTAGGAATCATTAAATCCAAACAATCCAGTTGGGTTTTATACATTGTTTGGTCTCAGTGGGGACTGCAATGCAAATACTTCAATAAAGTATACCACAGTTAGATTTGTGGAAGGAAATCAATATTCGTCTTAACCTTTGACTTCTACTAACAACAGTTAGTAACCATCATATCTTTTAACAACAATCCTGGATAAAGGGCCTTTCTACAACAAAGAATGTGTCTTGGACATCACTCTACAATGCACAATCAAATGTTTGTTTAGCTTGAGCTAAATTCTTTGACATTTTGCCTGGTTTCAAGAGCCGGTGTGCCAGTTATGGAATAAAATGGATTGAAAATCCACATGTTCAAACTACAAAACAAAACAAAATCAAACTTTACTATGCCAATTGATCATCTTTATAAGCCAATAAATCCGTCCTATACTTCACTATTAGTTGTTAAAGGAAAATTGGAACAAGAATACAACATAACATTGTGTGTCCTTTGTACTTAGGGTGGATTTTAACGATGGGGTGACCTTGAACAAAACTTTGACAAGAGGGTTCGAGATACACATGGTGGTTTGTAAAGGATTTTGACCCTAATGGTTGGTAGTTGAAATCCTGTACAAATCACTATGAGATGAAGTCGTTCACGAACCACCTTGTTGAAATTTTATTCATATAGTTACCCCTGCATTCAAAGTCATCCCAGTTTACAGTATTGTATAGTTTTAAACAGTCTGGGCATAATGGATGTGTTTACATCATTTTTTCGGGGGGGGGGGGATTAATCAATTGTATGCCCATTCATTATGAGACGATAGATGATAGTCAAACAATAAATTTTGTGTTTATTCTCATTCTTAGTCAAGAATTAAGTGAATTATTTGCCAAAAACAATAGATGTCATAAACGTATTAATTTCCAAAGATAAAGGTTCAAAATATTCATGTGGTTTATGGTATCAATTTGAATTCATATGTGATGGCTCACCCTGAAAGGGGTACTTTGTCAATATCAATTTTGATTATATCATTTTATATAATCAACAAAGATTATATGTATTAAAACTAGGTAAAGTTCATTTTAATTAAAATTTGAATTGAATTGAATTTTAATGTCTAAATTCTAATATTGAACATGTCATATGTGATGCACCACATCGAAAGGTACATTTTGGCACTGAAAGTCAAAATTGAGTTATCAGTGGAGAGTTAGTTTTTTCCTTTTGGTATAAATGCTAACGATCAATGCAAGTTACACATACCAATATGTTGGAAATGTTAAGGAACCTAAATTTTACTAGGAATATTTTCAGGAACCCAAATTTGACTAGACCTCAAAATCATCCTCCCGACCTTTTTTTAAACAAATCTTTTGTACCTAAGACCACACATGGGTACTTACTTTTAATTTCATTTTTTTTAACATAATAAAAAAAAAATCCCTCCCAACCTTTTTTTTGCAGTCATTTTCAACTCTAGCCGACCATATTTCAAAATTGACTTTGTCGCATTGATGTACCATCTGGGCCCTATTTCATAAAAGTTAGAATCAACCTAAGTCATGAAACTTGGGATGAATTGCTCATCTGAACACTGGATAGAGTTTTAGATTTTGAGTTTATCTTAATGTCATTAATACTAATTATCTTCTACTTCATAAAGGAATTTAAAATAACAACCTTTTCTGATTTTTTTCATATAACAAAAGATAGATGAATCCTACAATTTAGACTTTGGTTGATTTTAACTTTTATGAAATACAGCCCTGATGTGCCACAACACATACTAAATAATAGGCCTACTAGAGAATATGAAATCTGTTGGATCACACATTTTTTGTGTTATCAGGATTTTTTGTTATCCATCACTTATAGCATAGAAATTCAGAGCCAGGGATAGAAATTCAGTGCCAGGGACTTGTAAATTAATTTTGGGGGTTAACCAGATTTCATGTTAAAGAAGTGCCACTGTAACAGTGACCTTTGAAGGGGGGAATTTATACACTTAAAGTGTTTCTTCACTAAACAAGGAATAACAACAACATGACACATGTTTCTGTTCATTTGTTTTATTACAAATTGTCTCTGCACCATTGTAAAAATATTTACAGTTAAATACGAGCCAAGAATTTCCTTGGAATACTACAGTACATCAACTTTCTCTCAGTCAATGTTGCATGGCATATGTTGCATAATGTGCAGAGTTGCCCATGAATACTTAAATAGGCATGTCTCACAGACTAGTTACTGTAAAACAAGAAATATTTGCTAGCAATTTAATTTCACTAATACCCCAAAATTGCCAAATTAATTTGCTGCTAATATTAGTAATGTACAATGATTTCAATGGCATGCTGATGCAAATAGTGAAATAAAAATGCCGCCAAAAACCCCAGATTCTGAAATTCGCAAAATTTTCTTTCCGCAAGTATTTCTTGTTTTACAGTACTTTGTTTCACAGCATGACTGAATGCGATTTAGCCCCCTTTTAGTTAAAAGACTAGGTTTTCTGATGGGCTCATCATGCCACTCTTAATTTTGAGTCAGTCCAGTCTCAGGAGTAGCAAAATAAATGAAGAATTCCTATAGGAATCTCCTTAAAAGATCAATGGATATGATCTTTTTAAAAATACAATTAATGTCCTCTACACTCCTGCTCAAAAGTATTTCCGCATAATTTAAAACGTTCAGAAACCTAATTTTTTTAAATAAACGACCTAAGATCATCAACAATTCATACTAGTAAATCTTTTCAATATGAATCAATGTTTTTTTTAATATTTAATTTTCCATTGCCTTAGAAAAATGGCTGATTTCATGGCAACGAGAAGAATCCCTGTTTTTTCCCCCGACAACTTTTAATTTTAAAATTTCGGTAACTTGACCATAAAATTTAACCAAAACCCCATCGCTCAAAATTTTTAAACCTGTTGCTAACCCTAAACCTAACCCAAACCCTATATCTAACCTGTATAACTTACCTTAGAACCAAATTCTAACCACATTTTACCTTAAAAGTTGAAAGAAAATCTGAAATTTTTACAATTTTTTTCGTCAGGAAAAAACAGGGATTCTCAAGACTTAACATTACACATACACCAGTCTAACTTATATGACAGCTTTGAACCAGCGATCAACATAAACAAAAAATCTTAATTTGTTGTTGACCAGACAACCCTGATTGTGTTTGAGCTTGTCCGCAAAATATTTGACTTATCCATAATTTTCGCTGGATAAGACCACTGATATCGTTAAAGCAAAACTTGAATGAAGTGGAGATATGTGTTTTCACGGTTTGCTACTATAGCTCTGATTTGAAGGTCGTCAACCAGCCAAGTTGAACATTCATTAAGTTTGACCAAGGCATTTTTAGGTTGTCACGGACAAGCCTTTATGTCGAACACCGGCTAGAACGCTGTGCTGTTTACAGGGAAAATATGGATTTTGATGATGAGTTTAACATTTGACAGTCTGCATTAAACCCGTTTCATTGCCTTCTCATCTGTTGCCATGTCACTATTCGCTGACAAAGTGTGACTTCAAAATCAATAGTTGCCAAGTGACTGGTTCACGCTTATTGCAATTTGAACCACGATCAAAATGATCACAACACATACTCAATGGGTAGCCAACTGAGCGTGAACAAAGCGTGAACCAGTAACCAGGATATGACGTTTTCACTTTGTCAGCAAATTGATCCTGATAATTGTCTTTCATTTGTTTTTTCATTCTTGAAAAAATTGACTCAATTATAATACTGACGGTATACTCAGCCAAGGACTCAGCCATACCTGTGTATGCACAGAAATCATTAATATAACAATATAAATGAGAGTTAGGACCAAATTATACTTTTTATGGGGCTACCAAATATTTGGTGCTGCAAGCCTTTATCTTATATTATCAAATTCACCAAAGATTTAGCATCACACAATTATAAATGCATTTCCAAATATTTGGTGACTCAATGAATGTTACCACCAAACCTCCATTATCATGAGAAAATATATTTGAATTAATGAATCACACAAATATTGCATCAAATATTTTACAGCCAAAAAAAGCATGATTTGCTCTGCACTGATACAATTTTGTTTCACTCCTATCTGTTGCATATACACAAAATGGGAGTTTTAAAAAAATGAACTTCTTAAACGGAAGTTCAAAACGAAAATGCTCTCCTGTAAAAGCTACGACCATAGAATAGGGCAAAATATTCAACAATCATGACATAGAAGCATCATTATCTTGTCATGTGAATACAAGACAGTCGTATCTGCAATAGTTGCCTTGTGTTATGTTGATTTATCGTTAAATGCAGAAGACCCTCAAAGTTCCTCCTACATGTTAGTGATACTTGAAATCGATCTTCAAGTGAAATTTACTTGAAGAACCATTTAAACAGCAATTGACCCAATACTGGAAAGTCTGTTGCAATGCAAATGGAAAATGGCAGCTATTGCTATCCTGACTTTCTTGCATTTACATGACGATTTTATCATTGCGAAACCTTGGGTGTATTTCACAAAGGTAATTGTAAGTTCTATTCGTAAACATTAAAAACAATTGTGGCTATGAATGATTGTAAGATCCATTTAGCAATAGGTTATAAAAGCAATGGGAGCTATGAACAATTAAGGACACAAACAATCGTAGCAAATAATAACTGTAAAATGTATTTCACACAAAGTTATGAACGTTCATAGGTTTCTAAAGCGTGTACAATTACTGAATTCTACTGAAACATACTCTATAAAGAGCACTTGTATTATTTGTGCAAAGCATATAGCCATTTTCATCTATAATTCATGATAGCACAAAATGGTCCATAATTATAATGAATTCCAAAATTTAAAATCATAATTACAATTCTTACGATGACCACAGTTGATCTTAGACTTACAAAGATATTACAAATGCATTTAATTGTATGTCTTTCGTGAAATCAAATTACAATTGTTTGTAACTTTACGAAATAATTTAGTACTTACGAACGGTTTTCGATACTTAAAGACATCGTTACTCTTTGTGAAATTCATGTCCCATGTATTTATGTAGCTTATATTAAACTACCCAAGTCTTTATTAGTCCAACTTTGCTGCATATTTCAGATTAGTTTACCTCAAATTATGTACACCAATATTTATAACAAAACCCATGTAGAAACCAACATTTACAATCCCTGCATATATACATACAGTTAATATAGCCATACTTGAAGTATAGAAAAATATATAAGTAGAAATACCAACCCATTATTGTGCAAAATTGTTATTCCCGTAATTCAAAGCAATACAGTAAGATCAGGGTGTCTATTATCACCCATTCCTTTTTTTTTTTGTGTCTGGGTTTGTTTTTGGTAAATACATTGTTACCCTTCTAACAATTTGACATAGAATTATATTTTTTTTGCTCTTCCACATAAAGCAAAGTACTTGTGCATTTTTGGTGCATTTTGTTAAAACAAGTTTTAATTCAGAAATTGTCCATTGGATATACCCTTGGTAAGCCATGATTTTTCATAATCTATTTTACTCAAAATATTTGTGAACAAAATCTTATACTATTGCTAAATAATAGTAAAACAGCATTAGGCCAAAGACGAAAAAAATAGTCTGTCTCAGATTCCCGCTTTTAAAAATCCAAATTTAGCGCATTTCTTTTTTTTTAAGGTTTTTGAGAGATTTTCATTTTTTTTCATCCTTTTTTGCTACTACTGGAAAAAAGTTAAATAAACGGCTGTAGCCCTTTTTTACTAAAAACAAAACAAAATGCATAGCGCTTAAGGTTTTGACCTTAGGTAAGCGGAGACAGAGGTTTTTTTTTTTTGGCCTTAACTATCAGGCGGTGGCGGACACGATAAATAGCATCCACTAGATTTAGGGACGAGGGATTTCTAAAACGCAAATTTAGGGTACGATTTACGTGTATTTCTATAGGGTCACGTGACTCACGTATTGAAGAAAAAAATTCCAAAGATCATATTTTTACCTTTTCTCAAAAAAATACATAAGTGTTCTACTAATAAATAAAATTATGTCATTCCAAATCCCCTGGGGTTCACGCGTGAACCCCACTTTTTATATATGTTATCATATTTTTTTACCGATTACGAAAATAGTTTTAGTGATCATCCCAGAAGTAGTATTTTTCCACGAATCCCAATGGCTTCACGCCAGACGCGGTATAGGACATATGACGTCACCGGGGATCGGCTACGATACTGTATTATACCGTCCGGCAACCAGTAACAGTTGCCACGACCACCCTCCTCTGTTAACTATACATACTGTTTGTATGTACATACATGTGCTTTAACAGTCACCATTCCTTACAGACCACAGCCCATCAAAACAAGCAAGAAATATGTTCCGCACTGGCAAGATATTTTTGAAAGATGGTGTAAATACAAAATGGTGTATCATATGCAAAACATTTACAACCATTCTCTGTTGAAGAATGTGATGCCATAATCGGAATAAAGGTGTGTACAAACTGTACATTATGTATTTCGATCAAATTTTGGACCCCACATTTTCCAATTTAATCAAATTGGAGAATTCTCTAGTTCTTAAAGTTATAAGGCAGCTTTAAATGTTTATCTATTATAACAATGCGAAAAGATGACAGCGTGATAGCTGCTTCGTATGAGTTACGATAATACAAAAATCATACATCAACGTACAAATATTCACTGCATCGTACATGATTGCACTAGTCAGTATATTATAGTGCGTATTCACTGTAATGGTTAGAGATCTTTCGAAAGCAGCAATCAAACAACGTCTAAGAGAACCCTTGTTTTTAGCAAACCATTTTTTACTAAAAAGCTTATTATATTAAACCAAATCCGTCTCATTCAACTTGTGGTTTCCAAAGTTAATCAGTTTTACATGGTGGCACAATAGGAAATGTCAAAAGATGCGCTACCCCGCTAAATAAAGCCTTTACGATATGCCACTGAAAATTCAATTTCATCATCAGAATGGTTACAGTCGGATATATTTTTAATGTGAGCTCCGCTTAATACGAGCTTTCGGAGTTGGCCCCGGCGATCTTGTACAAACGGGTTTCCACTGTATACAATTCCATAATTTGAACACCCCAAATCTTAAAAAGAACTTTTCTGAAATTTAATTCAAGTAGATTTGAAAGAATGGTTTGGAGTTTGTAACATACCAGTCAAGGAATCTTAGTAGACAAAATTGCAACTTTGATAGAGGTAACCTTGAGGATAAAAAAGGACCATGAATTGCTCCTTAAATATCAATATTTGATGTCTTGACTCCTGGGGTCGATTTCACTATTAAAACAATGTGCAAAATACTGAAATTCACCACCCTTAATCCTGTAATCATAACTAGGATGAATTTCCCAAACAAACCCCGCCATATATTCCAGACCCACTTGAATAAGATCAATAATCAAATCCCTTGGATGCCAGTTGCAGCTAGCCATCCCAGTGTACCCAGGACTCAAAACACCAAATTGATGCAGTGGAACTTCTTTAACACGAAATCTGTAGGGCCACAAATATTAGTTTGTGTTATCAAGACTGTGTTATCCATTATAAATCACATGTACTAATTCAGTGCCAGGGACTTGAAAATTTAGTTTGTGTTATGGGTTTGTTTGGTTTAAAGAGATTTTGTGTTAAAAAGGTTCCACTGTATAATGATCATTGTGATTAATATTCATGAAGAATTATTTACACAATAAAATTTACCCAGTACAATAAACTTGTGAAAAAAGATTCCGTCTGTTTTCCATCTTAACTTTGTTGTGATTTTGATTTAGCTTCTCTTTCAGCTTGTAACTTTTCAAAAGCTTTCTTCTTCTTCTCTTTTAGTTCCTTGAGTTTCACAGGGTCCGTCTCTGCCGGATACAGTCGTACTATCTCTACTTGATAAACAAATAGGGAGAACATCGTGTCAAGTTTGTCCCTGGTGCCCATGGTATTATAACTTCTCTCTGAATCAGAAACACAGGTGTACGAAGGGAACCATTCAGGCGGATCTTCCATACTGAGGTGGTGACTAAACCTGGCTTTTAATTTGAAATTATACTTCACGTTCATACGACAAAAGATCGGGTCTAGCGACGATGGGCTGATTACAAAGATTTCTTTAACATATGGCTCTGGAGTGGGTGTACGGTGATCTGAGAGAAGCTCTTCAACGACATGATGCATATCAAGACGCCCTGCACCCATCAAATCATGCACCGTTACAATGTGTTCATTTTTATCAATGATACTTTTGTATTTATCATCTGATAAATTTGCGTGTGGAGGAAAGATCTTGTCTTGAAGGTAGAATAGGTGACGTGGGGGCATGTAGGTGTGAAAGAAAACAAAATGATATGAGATGGGATTGTTACCAGCACGCTGCAAAGACATACTGCGTAGGTACTCTATGCTGTTGACAAGCCCACCTTGGTGCAAATGGCCAAATAAAACACAGCCGAGAAGGTTGAACAGGATCCACGGTGCATTGGGGAGTGCTGATCCACGGATCATTACCCAGTCTGAATAGAGTAGCACTAGCGGGACAATAATTGGCAAGATGAAGCGTGCTTCTTGATGAGGTGAGAAAGACAATATCATAACAGGGGTTAAGAATGTTAGCAGCAGTAATGCCCTGCTTGTAGATGCCAAGAATCCAGCTGGTTGGTTCTCGCTGCGAGCTTTGTACGTTTGGTGGATTTCCATGAGTAGGCATGTAAATAATGGCAAGAACAGCATGGGAAAGTTGACCATGAAATGTGTTATTCTTGGGTGAATCCCTTGTTGTGCAAGATTAGCACCGTTAATATTATACTTGACAAAATTCCAGGGGGTCAATGTGAGATTTTTGACGAGGTCAAAGTTCAAATTTTCGAGAAGAAGGTGGGGATTATTTAGCACCTCTGAATCAAGGGTACCATAATACACAGAATCCATCTCCACGCATATAATTAACATTATAACTGCACCGGGCACGATACAAAACACATTTTTCACAATTTCACCAAATGCTTTACTACCTAAACTGGTTTCTTTGCCTGTTATCCAGAACACAAGAGGGATGAGAAAATACAATGGAAAAGTTGGTCGAGTAAAGGTTCCTAACACAATAAGAACACCTATCCAGAAACCGATCAGTACATCACTGGGAGTTTTTGCCTTTTGGGGTACCTTTTTGGCCTCTCTTTTATCTGATTTCTTGGATGATTTCTTCTTTTTCCCTTCGTCCTCTCCTCCAGCATCTTTTCCACCTGTTTTCTTTGGTTTCTCCATAGGTTTTAGTTGATCTTGCCGCGATACCACCACCAGTGCCAGCAACAGAGCAAAGAGTTCACACTCAATTACATTTGAGAAAGTTCTTGTGTTAAACACCAAAGTGATATACGAACTAGCAAGTACTGTCAGGCAATTCCAAACATTCAACTTCAATGTTCTGGCTATGATATAAATACCTATATCAATCAATAGCGATGATGTGGCCATTGCAACGCGCGGAAATACCTGCAACGTGTAGCTGTTGATTGTTGCCATTCCAGACTCGGTCATCGCTTTAAGGGCCTGGAATGCAATGCCAGCCGTCACATATGGGAAGAAGACATTGCGGATCGGTCCAGGTGCTGTAGCATTCCAGTCCCAAGTACGAAAGTGATCCAACCCTAAGATGTCACCTGCAAAATGAAGAATAAATTATGTAAGTTTCATAAAAAAGTCTAGACCAAAGAGGTACATGTAGGGTCTTATGTTTCTTGAGCCCCTGGGCTTGGTTTCGACCTCCTGTGGATATGTGCAAGTGTCTGTATAATTCAGGGGTGTGAGAGCCAGGTGAAGAAAAAAGCTGAAAATAGTGATAAAATGCTCAAAACAGGCTGAAAATGAAAGAAAAAGCTGAACTTATGACTCTTTTGAAGGCATAAAAAAAGCTGAAATCAGCTAAAAAGCTGAACTCTCACACCCCTGGTATATATAAGAACTCTGTTGGATCGGAAAATATTTTTGTCTCTCTACAATTATCTCTTTAAATAAGATTTTAACATACACCTCATGAATATATTTATCAATATCAGTCCATTGTCTTTTTATTGGTTGAATAGTGGAGATGCATAAAAGTACTTCTGATTACTGTCTTGCAGGTGCGTTTAAACCAAGGATTTTTTATTCGCTGACAAAGTGTGACATCAAAATCAATAGTTGCCAAGTGATTGGTTCACGCTGAATGCAATTTGAACCACGATCAAAATGATCACAACACATACTCAATGGGTAGCCAACTGAACTAGTGAATTAGTAACCAGGATATGACGTTTTAACATTATCAGCGAATAGTGGAACTTGTTTTCTCTGCCATCTTGTGTCGCTCATGGAGCAGAGTAATTGTTCCTCCGGATATATTCGGAGTTTGCCCGATATCCAGGCAGATCGTGTAAATCTTAACTTGACGGATATTCACGCGCAAAATGTGTCTGCGTTTCAAGTAGTGTGTATTGCGACTTGCTCTGATCAAAGTACACTCATTTTCTCGCTAATCCGTTGCAAAGACTCTCGAAGTGTGGCACACGGAGCCGTAAAATGCCGGAGGTAAATAACTCGCCCTCCATGAGCAACAATCCAAGATGGCTGCCGTCCCATAGGATTTACGGTGAGTACCGATTCCCCTTTTTAAATACCTTGGTTAAAACTCAAGTACAGCATGTGTTTACGCTTTGCAGCTATATGTGGGAATTAGTAAAACTCCTGCATGGTACAATGTACAATGCAGCATGGACCATGGCAAAATATTCTTTGACATTTCCCAGTTAATTTGTGACTTTTTTGTAGTAAAACAAATACAACATGGATAATTTCAGAAGTATTGCAATATGTCTCTCAGTTTTGGATGATCAAGATTTCCTGTGCAGGAGTCTCGATCATCCAACACCTCAGGAGCAATTTTATAACACCACCTAGGATGGCACTTATCAGCAAGGGGCTCTGGGATTAGAAAATTTCTGGATGTATAGCCACTACTTTGATTGGAATGGAAGTATACCACAAATCTAGCGACAACCAGGACTTAATACACTACCAGCCATCAGGACCTGGATACCCGACAAAGGTCTGATCTAGAAAGAATCTTTTGTTAATCATAGCACTTACCAGCAAGAGGCTCTGGGATTTGAAAATACTGGTCTGGATGTATATAACCGCTGCTTTGATAGGAATGAAAGCATACCACGAATCTGGCGACAACCAGGACTAAATACACTATCAGGCCCATGATGCTTGACAAAGGTCCAATCTAGAAAGAAACAAATAATGGGATTCAAAGTGTAAACTAGCTTAGAATTGAACACTTTAAAAAGGGGCAATTTATGATCCACTTTTTATCATCATCAGGTCGCCTCTATCAAAATTGATTGCTAGAAAGAGTCCTTGACTGGTGTATGTTACAAACCCTAAACCATTTTTTCAAATTATGCAGTTGTATTTTGGATAAAAGTGAGAAAATTTGTCATTTTCTAATTACTGTTGGAACCCGGGGGACAGCAATTTTTACAACACAGTAGCCGATAAGGATTTTTTTGATGCTGAAAAGCTTGTAACTTGAAAATGAATGGTTGGAACCAAGTGAAATTTTCAGCATGCATTTAAACATGTATGATGTATTCTTCTTTTTACATTTATTTAGCAAGAAAAGAGGGGAGGTTTTTGTCATGATTATAAGAATCATGAAAATTGCACCTTTAATCATCCAGAGAAACTACAACATATCGTCACCCTAATAAAATTATTGCCTATCTAACATTTTGACAAAATTTAGATTATTGAATAAAGATCAGCTCTTTAGATTAAGGCCATGCGTTTTGAACTCGACACCCAAAAAGGGTGGTGGAGTCACATTTTTCACTGTGGTCGTTTAGTTTTTTTAATGAATCTTTTGAAGTATATTAGATATGGCAGTAAATTTGGTATCAAATGAAAGCTGAAACATTAA
>JXSR01S037413.1:0-22262 GCA_000969725.1 Ophiothrix spiculata | reverse complement strand
GGGGGGAAATTTCAAAATTGGTCAAATCTTGTCCAAAACCATGCCAATGTGTTCGTCTCGTCACAAGGATGCAGAAAAAGTATAGTTTTACCCATCTCCGATGTTCGGTTCTTGAGTTATATCCAAAAACGTAAAAAGGTCATTCCGGGGTCACACGTTTAGCCCTATGGGAGTCAAAAATTTCAAAAGTGTCCGATTTTGCTGGAAATAGTCGCAAAATATTCCTCGGGCAAAACTGTCTACATAAAGTAATAGTTTCGAGTGTATCTGATCATTCCTTGCTATGGTAACAGGCCAAATTGACTAGAATCCATCAAAAAACATTGTATATGTAAAAAAACAAAGTCTCAATACATGTAGCTTGGACTAATAAGACAAGAAAGTAATCCTATGTAATCCTATGCGCGCCTCAACCACCGTTCACCATGTTCACTCAACCACCAGATCCATCGTGTTCCCTAATTGCTTTTTCAAAAATAATGTAACTTCATCAATTAAAATCGTAAAAAGTTCTAAAGGCCTAAATAAGCTTAAATAGACCTTTCATATCATACCAAACTTTCCCAAATACGTAAAGAAGTTTCAGCAAAAATGCATGTTTTCTACCATTTTTAAGGCAATATGTGACAGATTCATGATATTTGACAGAGTCCTGTTTTTGACGCACACAGTAAAAAATAATTACTCATATCGGGGTAAAAAGGGAACTTGCGTCTTCTGTGTAAACTTAACACCTACTAAAATGGTAAACAATTGCCTATGGCTGGTATAGCTTTTACTACTGCTGATGTACAGTTACAGTTTATTACAAGATAAAGATCAATCTTATTACCATTCTAGTAGGAGTAAAGTGGGTTCAGAAGACGCGAGTTCCCTTTTTACCACGATATGAGTAATTATTTTTTACTGTGTGCAAGACCAGTAGCAACAATAATAGAGAATTAACCTGGTTTAGAATACTGCCAGGCCCGGGGAATACTGGTCTTAAAAAACAGTGTTCATCAAAATGATGCTTAAACGTTATGATATACAGGCAACTATAATGATGCATTAGATAATCTAGAACAAGGAACAGAGAGCATTTTTAGATTTACAATGGAAAATTTTAAAAAAATTGCCGATGAGTACAAAATGGTCAATTGCCTGTTAACCAATCAAATGACAAGAATCTTTACATGCAAAATTGGTAGAAGCCAAGTACTTACTTGCTGAATATGACATGATGTCGTTGTCATTGCATATGTACGTTACTCGCAGGTATTTGTAGACGCCACGACATGGATCTTTGAATTCATTTACTTTGACACTACAGGATGTTTTACCATCGCACTCAGTCTTGACCGTATTTGTATCCTCAGGTTCAGTTGTGTCACAGTCAATATCATCGTGTGCTCCTGGGTCGTTATAACGGCAGAGCACATCTCCGGTAACTCTCCGTCCATAAAGTGCAGATTGTATATTGATAACTCCGCTCTCATGGGTGCAGTCAACATGCAATGTTTCAGGGTCTCCCCATCCATCTTGATTATATTCGCCTTTTTGACACGCACATTTCTCTGTTTAAAGTGAAATAACATTTTTACAATTGAAATATCTTTACCATGTTTACGCAAGCCTCTTTCCCATGGCTTTTTGTCACAGTAGGCATTATAGACCATTTCTTTAATTGACATATTAGCGTCGTTAATGGGTAAATCTACAGATCAGACCTCAGAACGAGGCCAAGTATAGTCAAGTTATTTCAACTCAATTCTTAAGTATAATCGTTCTGCGTCTACAATCAACAAGATAAGGTAAGGTAATGTGATGAGTTGTCGAGCTATTAGGGATATTTTCATACTGTTTGACATCAACATGATCAATATGGGTTGAAGTTCTCCAAGGTCCAGTCTGCTAAGAACTTTTCAAAAAGCTTCAAAAATCCGACCAAACAATTTTGTAATACATGCTTGACAAATTTGGTTCGCAACGGTGGTCAAGAGGCCATCCCTCACTGATCAGAAGCTAAATGCAGAAGAATTAAATTAAGCAGAAACTGAGAAAAGAGTCTTTCACATACATATAATTTTAGATGTATGAATCCCTATCAAGATACAGATCTAACTAAATACCGTAGGTTATACCAAGCCTAACTGCCTAAAGCACTGTACCATTGTGATTGTAGGCAAAACTATGTCCATAGTAAATCGATACAAATCTTATTCTGAATGTAAAATATCTGCACCCTTATCTACCCCTCGATTCGAATATATCCCGCTACATCTTCGTCCAAATAATCGTGATATAATGCCTTTATATAAAAATTTACGTTTCATACCTCTGTATTTCACCATATCACCAACCCCAATAAATGTAGTAACATCGGTGTGTTCATTGGTATCTCCGATACTGATCCTAGCCACGCCGGACGTCTTGACCTTCAAATCCAACCGCGGTGTTTGGGCTGGTTTCCACGTGATATTGAAAGATGTTGAAGCATCGGTTGTGGCATTGACGATGGCAATGCAAACATCACCTGTATAGATTCAACATAGATTGGTGATTTTTCAGTTAGTGGAATGTTCACTTGTGATTCTTACTTATTGTGATATATGAATTTCACCGCGGAACTCCAGCATCCATGCCGCTGCCCGCCCGCTGCTCAATCCAGTACGGCTCAAATGCCCTGAAAAACCTGAGTCTTGACGCATAACAAATATTAACTCGGCAACCGCTCAACCATTTTTTTTTTCGCTCGACGTCTATCTGAAACTGAATTTTATAATGTGCATTTCATATTTTTTTAGAAATACTTTGCACCGGCAATTTGTCCTAACATCACATATTTATGTGATTTTCTTCGGTGCGTTATCACGATTTTTTTTTACAAATTACCACTTTGCTTTAGGGAAATGTTATTGTTTACAACTTACAACTCGGCAACCCTGCTAAATTGTGCAAAATGCCCCAATTTCCAGCATGGGAACAAGCATGATTTGTAAATCTTATATTTTATCCGATTTTTTGAGACCATGGGAAAGTAGTACCATGATGGGGGCAACGAAACGAGCGTTCCGGAGCTCATGCCCGAGTATCGTCTATTTGTGTTTCTTAGGTTCCTAAAAATGGGGTAAGAAATTCATATGCGGCGGCTAGTTGTTATTTCTAAATGCATATAATATTGTATTCGTTATGTTAATTATCCTGGGGGACTCAATCTTTGCAGGCATAATGTGACCACAAGGGTGGAGGGTTTTGAAGCCAAATAACACCCTTTTTCCCCTATTCACACCCTAAATCGTGACTTTATCGATACTGTTTTCAAACTATAGGGTTCGAAAAAGTACTAGGCTATATGTTTTGAAAATTGCCCCAAAATGGTTGTTTTTGATACCGTAAACGGTGCCACCTGATTCAACCTTCAGTCCTCAAAACAACCCTAATTCACCTTTTTCTTGTTCACGCTATGCCTGCAACATTATATTTGAGACTTGAGTGCCACCCCGGTTAATTATGCAACAGAAATTAGTGGCTTTATAGTCCCTTGACAAAACCGAGTACAAAAATAGTACAACATTCCTAAGGTGCACATTTGGAACATCATTTAAGTAAGTTGAGTACATTTATAGTACACAAATTTGTACTATATTTGTACTAAAACTGTACTATAATTGTGTTCCAAATGTGCACCTTAGGAATGTTGTACTATTTTTGTACTCGATTTTGTCCAGGGGTACCAAATTATGAAAACTTGTCATTACCGTCTTCATCAGGGGTGCTTTCATCGGCTGCAGTGGATTCAGTAGTTTTGCTTTCTGTCGTGATGGCCATTGTGTCTTGATTTATTGATCCCTCTGTACTATCTTTACCATCTCCACTGCCTTCAGTGGTGTCTGAGGTGACGCCATCTTACAAAAAAACCACAACAACAACATTGATAATAGAATATGCATTTACAAAAGAGATGTGCAGGAGTCATGAATCCGATCAATTTAGCGCAGAGGCTTAAGATTATGACATGGAGAGAGCCAGTTCTGTATAGGGGAAGGTGGGCCGAGTTGGCCCCCTTTTGTTCAGACGCCCATGAATTGGAGCGGTTGAGGTCTAGAAGATTTTCCTGTTATTAAACACAAGATAGATATGTACCCTACCTATGTCTTACGTAAATACTAAGACTCTGCGGCTTATTGTATTTAAATAATTAAAAAAATAAAATAAACGTCAACTGGGCCAACACAGTGGGGTGAGTTGGCCCCATTTACAAAAAAACAACAACAAAAAAACAACAGACACACTCATTTTACCGTGAAACATTTCATGCATACGTTTGTTTTAAGTGAAGCAGAAGCTTGTGCTGCATAAAAATATTTCCTTTTTAACAAGATACGATGTAGCCGTCTGTGTTAACTACAGCTTTAGAAAAAATACACATTATAATATAGAAAGATGAATGTCTGCGATTGATTTATGTAGTTGATTGACAAATAGTTGCTTTGGATGGAACAATGGCTTTAAAATTAACGCAATGGTATTGTTAAAAATTGTTTTATACGGATATTTTGCTCCAAAAATACTCGTATGTTTGAAGTTCAAAATGCTTAACCTGCTGTAAACATGCAATATAATGCGATATAGGCCTGCATATCTTATCAGTTTCATTTAAGACTCCTTGCGTCTTATTATACGTGTATATCTCTCTGTTTACAATTGAAATTGTGTTTAATATCATTGTAAAAGAGTCCGAGTAAGTTAGCACTCCATCTTAGGTAAGTTCGCCATAGGGCCAACTCACCCGTGTACTAGGGAGCCAACTCGCCCGTTGGCCCAGTTTTGACTTAACCTCGTGGTATACCAACAAAACAAAGGATAAAGGGGATTAGATGCCATGACATGTTGGACAACTACCATACCTCGTAATCAATAATATTAACTTGAACCAGTGAAGTAATATCTTGACAATAGTACAAAATTACGTTTGCTTAAAAAAGTTTACTTAGGTAACTCAAAAACTCGTTTTACTGATAATATATGAGCTGGGTTTTGTAAAGTTTATGGTAAATTTGATGCATTATATATGACCAGAAATCACCAGTGACATAATTCTCCCTAGGTCACGTTAACAGAAACACGTGCCGCCAACTCGCCCCGAGGGCCAACTCGCCCCACCTTCCCCTATATAAAAATGGTCATGGACTTTTAAGTTTTGAAATTTATTATTATTTCAAAAAGAATCATCTATAACATTCTATAAAACTTTTGTATCAAACTTTAAATGTACATATTGACTTTTTTTACTTCAAAATAAACAAATATAATTAACACTCATGGGAATAATTGATTGTACAAAATCAACATGGCGATTTGTCACTTCACTCAAAATTATATTTCCTTTTTCTGGCTCGACAAGGATATTATCCGTAAAAGCTACAAAATTACCGTTGTCATCTGTAGTACATTCCTCGGTAGCCGTGGATTCAGTAGTTTTGCTTTCTGTTGTAAGGGTACTGGTAGTTGTTTCTTGATTTGTTGATCTTTTCGTAACATCTCCCCTGTCTGCAGTGGTATCTGGGGTGACAACAGGAGTTGTCTCACGGATGTCATCTAACATGAAGGAAAATAAAAAATTAAGAACAGATTGATAATAGAGGTACTCATGATCCAAAGACTTTTTAAAGTGACTGTTGGGTCGATGTCCGTTTCACTCAGATGTTCGGGAAGGCAATCAACACGCGGAGTAATATTGTCCCAGGACTGATGCTCTTCAATAGTAGGCCTATACTTAGTATTTATGACGGTCCATCCCAAACGAGCCGTAAATGCGGCAAACTTCATATTGCGCTACAGGTTAAAATGCGTGTCGAAATTAATTTTTTTGGCAGATTCACAACTCTTGTGCTTACTTCAAAACACCAGCAACGTGAGTTTCATTTCAAAAAAATGATCGGAAATATAAAATATATCTGTATGTTTTGAGGAAAATCAACAGAAAATATAGGGTTTACTGATCTTTGAACATTTATCTCAGTCACTATATATACATTTTGCTCCCTGTCAACCTCAGACGGACCATAACTTGACTTCTGGAAAGCGAGTGAAGTTCATTGAGGTGTCATTTTAATCCTTATAATATCTGAGACAAAAATGTATTCAAGTTTTCGTCTCAATATAATATGGTCTTTGTAAATATTAAAAAAGTGAAAATGGCAAGAGGCTGCATTTACGGCTCGCTTGGGATGGACGGTCTCATTGTACACCCATTTTAAGTTTATTCTTTAAAAAAAGACCCCGCTTGCATGCCTCGCAATTCTTAGTTGCAAAAGCATTTGACGTATTATACGTCAAATGCTTCGTCTTGCTGGTAAATGAATAAATACATGGAAATAAATAAATAAACATATATTAAATTAATGAAACAATCAATCAATCAATAATAAATAAGCAAAAGATGTAATGCATGTGCTGGCTGTGAGATATAATTTTGCTTTTCATTAATGACAAATATGCATAACCGGATCATACATGGGGGTGGTGATGCATAGCATACCTTTTTTATCCGAGTCACAAAATTCCAGTCCATAATGTTTTCTAATATCCTTGATATTGCTTGATATCAACGGGCTCTTGACATAGATTGGTTCAAATGGTCTTTTTGGAGGCCACATGTTTATTCCACCCATCACGATCCTTGTACACACACATGGGTTGGCTGTTGCTAAAACCCACCACCACTCGTCATCCTTCTTTTCGTTTCCAACTTCACAGATTTTAGCTTGAGATTGCTTCAAATAGACTAGAAAAGAGGAACAAAATCACATTTATAATAGAACAGACTTTAATAACGATAACGGAAATTAAGCCGATAATAATACACTCTTAAAAAGAAAGGATCAAATTGATCCGATAAAGTATCAAATATGAGCTTACCCTTTTCCGGATCAATTTTGATCCAAATTCTCCTCAAATTTGATCCTTTTCGGATCAAAAAAGAGTGTGTTTGATCCGAAAAGGATCAAATTTGAGGAGAATTTGGATCAAAATTGATCCAGAAAGGGTAAGCTCATATTTGATACTTTATCGGATCAATTTGATCCTTTCTTTTTAAGAGTGTACCATTGCTCTGCGTAAAACGATAATTAACGATACCCAAAGCGATAAAAATTGACGTGCAAATCAGAGGTGCATGGACGTCAAATATTTAATTTCAGCTAAATGATTCAGAACTTCAACATCTTCAAGCTGGTTTTAAATCCTTAGTTGAATTGTTTAAGATTTGTAATCAATTGGTAGATTTTAACGGGTTCGCCGTCGGACGAGGTTTTGAACTGTCAAGCTTTCGTCAGGAGTGGTTCTGACTTCTTCAGGACAAATATTATTATAAAGACATGTGGGCCGTCATAATATTTGTCCTGAAGAAGTCAGAACCACTCCTGGCCATGCTGACGAAAGCTTGACAAAACCTACCAATTGTTATGAATTCCCGTCGTAAAAGCAATTTCAAATCAATTATGATTTTAATAATCAACTTGTATAGGTGAAAAATAATAATAAATACATAAGAACTTAAAAAGTAATCGGCCACTGATGCAGAGTGGCGTAGCTAGAGGGGGCAATACTGACGATCCGTCGGTTAAAAAAGCGCCCGTCGGTAAAGTTGAGCCAACCGGCCTGCAGGCCGGTCGGCGATACCGCATACACTCGATCGATCGGTCCGATTGGTTACGCACCAAAATTACCGTATAACTACATAAATTAAAAAATGTAGCTTCAATTAGCCTTCCTGCAGTGTGTCAAATAGCCAAAACTTTGCCCCCTGGACCCCGACCAGGGGCCCTAAGGCGGGCCCCTGGACCCCATCTGTTAAGTTCGCTCCGCTCGCATGGTCGGTCAATACAATTCTGTCGGTTCGTCTTTATAATGCCCCCCCCCCCCCCTCAAACTTTCGAAAACCTGGCTACGCCAATGCACTGATGTACTTGACAAGCTCTGTAAGTAGAGATACTTTGTAAAACTGTGTACTTACGTAATGCAACAACAACCTGAAGAAGCAACATCCTCAGCAAAAGATGTAATGCATGTGCTGGCTGTGAGAACCAGGGTACATCTGCTGATAAAAAAACGCGCGCACATCAAAAGCCCTCGTTCGCAAAAGAAATGTAGAAACATAGGTTATTAGTCAGTGATTATTCAATTATTCATAATATTAGAACAATAGACCTATTGAGGATTTTATTGATGAGGACAATTCTAGGAATAGAAAAATAGCTAAAAATCGTCAAGGTTATCATTATTGGTAAGTCATTAGTCAAAGGGGCAGACATTGGAAAGCGCTTTATATTTTTTCAACATGTTCAAGAAATCTCATTAATATCCCCGGGAGGGGGCTGCTACGTACATGCAGCGCCAAAAAAAGAAGGAACATCCACACAGGGTACCAATGGCTTAACGTAACTTTCGAATCACTGAGCAAAATAGTCAGACCGGAACTCGAACCGAGAAACTCTACATTTATTAGTCCGCTAACCGCTCGATGGAGCTCCCCTCTAGGGATATATGCCGACCCACTTTCAGCCCTCATGTGTGTAATTGAAAAGTGGACAAAATTTCCTTTTTTCTGATACCAAATTTGACACATTTTGATATTCAGCGTTTGCTTTTCTGTGATTTTATTTTTTTAAAACATGGAATTTGGGCAACATGCTAATGTGTGAAACTATTTGGCAAACAGGAAAGTGCACTCTTAAAAAGAAAGGATCAAATTTGATCCCATAAAGTATCAAATATGAGCTTACCCTTTTTGGGATCAATTTTGATCCAAATTCTCCTCAAATTTGATCCTTTTTGGATCAAAAAGGAGTGTATTTGAGGAGAATTTTGGATCAAAATTGATCCCAAAAAGGGTAAGCTCATATTTGATACTTTATGGGATCAATTTGATCCTTTCTTTTTAAGAGTGTGATACCAAAACCTAAACCTACAATGGCAAATGATCACAGTTTTGGTATAAAAGTTGATTCGTAGTTCGTTATTTCAAGTAGCAGCCAGAATTTCATATAAAGAATTTCACATTATCAACGATGCGCAATTTTCTTTTGTATCAATTTTCTGTTTTCGTTTTTTTTTTCTTCTTTTTTTAAAATTTCAAATTTGAACCACATCAGAGATGTCAACATACTCAGAAGATCATCTCCCTTGCATGTGTTCAAAAAGGGTTGCTGAGCAGAATATTGCTTCAATTATCTTTTTAATTAACGAGCGTATAATGGCCAAAATAAAATTCCCCGAATGTAAACTTTGCCATTATAGTTCATGAAGTTGGTTTGGTTATACGAAAAATGCGGGTACATGTAATATGTTTGAACACATTGTTGTAGGCTTGTTGAACATTAATTTTGTCCGAGATGATATATCGTTGTAACAGTAAGACAATAAGAACCTGCACTGAGATGATTACATCATGTGTTATTCCTTTGTCGCCAGTATGATATTAAATAATGATCAATTCATTTCATAATCACACGTGAAATATTTATGAAGACGGAAATTGCATTTTATAGACCATCAATTATAGCTATTTAGATGCTTCAAATTAATTTCTCTGGAAAAGGTGAAAAAAACACATACCTGGGCACTTTTATCGTGCAACTCTTGAATTTTAACCTGCAAAAATGTTTCGAAATTTTTCAAAAAACACATTTTACTGATAGAATTCAAAATTGAACATGACAAATTGTAGGGATGGGGACGGGCTATCTACACGGAACACACGTCGTTTCCTGTATTTATCTGAGATAGCTTTAGTAGTTTATGGCTTACTTATCTCAGGTAAATAATTTATTTATCCCCTTGTTCTTCAAATTTCTAGTGTTGTCGTCGATTGTTGCTGATGAAGTCGCCAACGACCAAAGAGTCCAAAGACTTTTTTTTCTCTTTTCCACTTGACTCCAAAGAGGAAGATATATATTATAGTGCTTTTATTAAAAACAAATCATAATAGTCCTAATAAAAAACGATATAACAGTGGAACAGGCATTATTTTTCCTAACCTAAGTAGGGTCAATGCTAAAATATAATAGGCCTACTTGTTTGTATTTCAATGAAACTCTTTTCTTGCATAATATTTTCGACATTACACTAAGAAAATGTAAATTATGTTTAAAATTAAATTTTGAATGTCATCATTTACATATAATTAGCATATTTGAAACAACAACCATGAAAATCTATAAATACGGTAATCTTGACGTTAATTTGGAAATTGTGCATTCAGATACTGTAGTTTGTTACAACATGGTGAAAATTTCTGTTAGACGGAGTTTGATTATTTTGCGAAGGCATACTCCTTTTCCACCAAAAAATGTGCAACTGAAGATCACAATTTTTTGAATTGCCTGTATTTTGTTCAGAGTTTTTACTTTTAACTTTTCTAATTTCGGTACGAAAGGATACAGAAAAACATGTTTTAAAAATCTGTTAAATAGATTTTTGAAATACTTCATACTTTTATTGTGTTTTGACTCGGAAACCATTTTGCTAATTTAACAGAAAATTCAAGGTCAAGCACCAACATTTCATCATAAATGTATGTAAAATATGGTTATAGATAGCTTTTGTAACATTTTGTCTGAAAATAAAAACAAATCAGTTAAAAATCTTAATCATGGACTAATTTTAAAGGCACTAGTATTCTATTAGCAATTAACAGCTATTGTATGTTCCAGACCATTAGCTTACCCAAATAACCTCACAACACCATTCATAAACCCAGTACACGAAATCAATAGTGTGTGTTTAAGGTTAAAGGGAATCCATCTGCTCAGGAAAATGTGAATCCTAACTATTTTTTAATCATGAAAAGTAAAAAGTTTCCACTGCCTTTGCGGGGACTCGAACCAAGGATTATGGCAGGGGTTAGTCATGCATTACGAAGCGAGGGATCTACTGCTGAGCTATCAAAGCAGCGTTGAGATCGTGAACTAAAATCTAAAACATAAACATTAGAATGCCATATTTTCCTTTTGTTTACATAAAAAATGTAATTTTTGCCTCATTGGAATGCTCAATTTGTAAGTAAATTATGCGAATGCGTATATCAGACAAAATGAAGATAATGTGGATACTTAAAACAGGCAAAATCAACTCACCATATTTATAAAATATTGTTTGTAATACAATAAGAATTATAAAGCCTACAATCTGTCAAAATTTAAAACCAGTCGAATGAAATTACGAGGTTTCGGCGAAAAAGGGTCAACTTTTTCGAAGTAGTCTTTAGGCGTCATTTTGACCTTGATAATGGACGTGAAATCACTAGTAAAGTTCCATGTACAAAACTAGAGGCTCTATTCAATATGTACGCCAAAAATTGTGATATTCTGATAGGTATAAGTAGGTAAAACCTTGCAGTAAACATGACATACTGCCGAGCGATACGTTTTTAGGGACTGTGCCTTAAAGGACTTGATCATTCAGTTGTCACATTCTTTAAACGCACAACTGATTGGCTTAATATTTGGCCTAGTCAGCTATATCCTACTTACGACCAATAGACCATATCTATAATTGACATACTACCGCCGTTGATGGGGTAGATCCACAGAATCGGACGGGGAACGGAACTCAGAGCGAGATCAAGTAGTGTATTTATCATACTTGGCCTCGTTCTGAGTTCCGATTCCCCGCCCGAGTCTGTAGATTTACCCCATCAACGGCGGGAGTATGTCAATTATAATAGATATGCACTATACAAAACATGCTATCACAGCTTCTAGTGAACCAATGATCTTGAACTTTTCGGCATATGAGGGGCTAATATATATTTTCAGTGGCGTAACCAGCGAGGGGGGGGGGGAAAAAAAAAAATTTTCCCCCCCCCCCCCCCCCCCCTAATGAAAACAAGAAAAGTTCAGTTTCAAAATATAGTACATAGGTAATGTAACTGTGCAAAATTTAGCCCTTTTATGGGTTAGTTTTTCTAAATTTGCACCAAAATGGCGCAAATTTTTGCAATAATTTAAGAAAAAAATCTGGTTTTCACCAAAATTGTATATTTTTTTAAAGAATTTTTTGCAAAATTCGGATGATTTACTACATGAAAAATTTTCGTGGGTGTCCCTTTTTGAGTCTTAACAAAAACTCTTTTGCCCCCTGCAAAATTGTCTTGCCCCTGCTCGCCCCCTCAACTGAAAATTTCTGGTTACGCCACTGTATATTTTAAATATCAAACCGTTGTGTCGAAGGTCGTTAATATCTCACACACCCCTTTTGTCAAGACTTTCCGACCATAAATGTGTCCGACGTTTGTCGGCTTTCCCTAGTTACCTATTCGTCAGTGTGAGCAAGCCTTTACCACGTCCCACCATTACATTCCCTTCGATCTGAGCTCAATGAGCTCCATTCCATGGCATGTGAATACAACTTGAAAAGCAGCATAGTCCGATTGGCTCATTTTTTTTTCAAACTATTTGAGATTTTGATAAAAAAAATGTTCCTCATGTTTCCCACAACCTTTGCGAAATTTTACATCTGAAACATCAAAATAAATAGTTACTGGCTCGCAGCAACCTGTGATGTGAACCAAGCGAATCACAATCACCTTACAACCTCTATGGGTTAGCAGCAAAAGGAACAGTCTGTAAATAAGATGTGACGTAAGCAACGTACTCTCTTCGACAACCGTGTTTGAGTAGGTTTTGACAGATTATCACCAACCTTACCCAGGTTCCACTTTAATCTCCACTATTACACTGGCGTAGTAAAGCTAGTAGACATTTAGTGAAGTCTTTGTAATGCACTGAGCTATACACTATGTCCAAGATACAGGGCAACTGAGATTGAAGTCTTTCATACTTGAATATCATTAGATTATACAGTAAATCCTCATTAAAGCCAAAATCTTCAAGAGAATATATAAAGTATTTTCTTAACCATTACACCAGATTCCTTTGTACTTTGCGACTCTTTAACAACAAATTTTGGATATAAAGAACCGATTTTCTACTAAACCAAGGCTCCATAATTATGTCATATGGAGGTGTACGAAAAACAGCCTTGGATTACTTTAATTGTTTTATTTCAACTTTATCTTCAGAGTTTAAGTAGCTTGAAAATGTAGACTGTCCAAATATGACACCGCTTTCACAAGAGCATTTTCACAAATAGATCATCATGTTCAAGTTTTGTAACATTAAAAATTGGTCGCAAAGCCATTTCATACAGAGTTTATAAAACCATGTGTAACAACTCAAATGTATCTCAACCAAAACAAAATTTGTATCACTGGAAAAAGAACATCCTTCTGTCCAAGAACACATTACTGATCTCTTTCAACAATACGTGTCTTAAGAACGGAAGACTGGCAATCTTGGTTTTATTTTCCTCTGACACCTTGTATAGCTCAGTACATTAATTCATTTACCATTTCTTATCACAATGCAAGGAAAATCTTTCAAGACAACTGTGTACAAGTTTCCTGTCTGAGACTGTGAAGTTTTATTCAAAACCAGATTTCCATCTTTGATTATGTCTAGTATTTTGACTATACTGTATTGTTCATATGGTAAGAGTTATTAAATAGTTCTGTTTCATGGGTGGTGGTCTGTTTAAATATGAGATGGGTACAGCATCTGCAAAATACAAAAAGAGAAAGAAAACCATGAGTATTTGGACATAATGGACAAGCCTGGCAACATACTTTATTATTGATCATGAAATTGAAGTCTAAGTTCAAAATAAACAAAAGATTCTGAAAAAATTTCGACTCTTCTTGGCAATCACCTCTGAACATATCAACTTCCACAACCGCAAGTAGTCTAAATTGGCCAATTCAACCTCAAGTGTCTCATAACTGTTGATCAAAGCTATGCACAGAAGCCTTCATGTCTATCTTGTAACGGCTTAATTTAGCATTTAGGTACCCAAATTTTCAGTAAAAAATTACCTGCTAAAGTGGATATATTTTAATTGCCATTGATAAGAATATAGCCAAAGATCGACACGCGAAAAGAGTCGCATATAAATCAAACACCTGCTGAGACCATTAGAGAGGAGCAGGGTAAATTTTAAGGCTTCTGAAGAGCACCCTATTTCAAGGCAATTTTGAAAGGGCACACTGTTTTAGAAGGCAATTACATGTTAAAGAATAGCATTAGGCATTGCTAAGTAATAGGGCATCAATGCAACTGGTAGGGTCACCGACGGCAAATGCCTTCGGTTAAAATTTACCTTGGAGAGGAGATACAAAATTTTTGCCCTGTTTATGGTCGATACGGTGCCACAGGATTCTGACCATATTTCCAATTTTGAACCCAATGGTCAACAACACCATAATATGTGGTGGAACAAATATATCCACTTTAGCAGGTTATTTTTGGTTCCACCACCTATTATGGTGTTGTTGACCATTGGGTTCAAAATTGGAAATATGGTCAGAATCCTGTGGCACCGTATCGACCATAAACAGGGCAAAAATTTAGTCTTTTTGACATACTGACCAAGTTATGTGATTTCATTGCGCTGTTTCAGTATGATGGGAATCCCCAATATCTATGGAATCCCCATGATGGAATCAAAATGGTGCAGTCTAGTATCTCCCCTCGAAATAAATTTGAGACATGCCTATCTTTTTGTCAAACAACATTATGGACAATTGCAGTCATTTTAAAACCTCTACACGATCAAAGAGAAAATCCTGTTTAACCATAACCCAGGGATGGTTATGGCTTTTTGTAATTTTGCCTGAATTTGCCTGAAAATGTGAATTTCCCAATACATTTGTACAGTAAGATTAAAGCATTTTTGCCTGAATTCAGGCAAAAACCTGAAGATAATCATGCCTGATAACCCCTCTAAAACTCACTATAGATTTAGGTTAAAGGGGGACATTTTGCGACAGAAAACTTTTCAAGATACAGGTGAAAATAGGCAGCAAAAAAATAAAAAGAACTTCCAGCTGATTTTCTGTTGTAAAATCTGATCGCTTTGATCAATTTCGACAATTAAGGTGTCATTTGAAAGTTTAGCAAATGCTGCAACAGATGAAATGAAAAAATCAAAATTGATATCATCTTCAAAGTCCCCCCCCCCCCTTTTGGGGTGAGCCATCACATATTTGGACTTATACTGGAAAACGGAATCGCTCTAAAATCAGGATTAGGGTTATAATGTAAATTGGAAAGAGGTAGTTCATAGGTATATAGGGTCAGGGGAATGGGTCTTGCTGAAAACCTTGTTGTACATTTAACAAACCAAAATTTTTCCTAGAATACAGGATACTACAAACAGTGCAATTTTAAAATTTTAACTGCTAAAAATGCTTTCGGTTTCATATTTCAATAGGCCGAAATCATCCTACAGTCACGCTGAGCATTATATTTTGCCACTAGTCCTCCTGAGCTTACATATGCGTCACCTCCAGAATGGGACTGCCCCAGTTCCAGCCTTTCTGAGCATAAAAGTTTTTAATTTTTAAGTGGCTGATGCTTGCTGCCACACTTGTTTGCGCAAAACACATAGATAATCTCAATGTTTAAAAGTCGGGATTGGGCTCACCAAAGTGTCTAGATAAAAAGCTTTCAGGCATGCGTGTGGTGTTTAGTTCAACAATGCAGTACATCTAGGCGCTATAGGCAAAGCATAGAAAGATCTCAGAGGAGGTTTTCAGAATATCCCACAATGCATTATTCTGATACACTTCTAGATATAATAGGCAATAATGGTTTTCTGAACAAGGGGCTGTTAGGAATTTGAGAATTCCTTTGAATAGTACTCATATCTTTCCAGCGATGTGTTTCTTTTCAAAACAGCCCAGTGTTTACCCACATTGCTGACACTTCAAAAACGTCAGAAACCTGTACAAAAGTATAGGAGTTGAATTGGATTTGCATATGTACATTGTACAATGTTGCATTTGCATCATGGGATATTGTGAAAACCTCCTCTGGAAAGATCTAATAACTTACCACTCTGACTCTTCTGCCCATTGCTGCTGGTGGAAGGTTGACCTTGAATTGAGCTCTGACTGCACCACTCCTGCCATGAGCTTTCATTACTTTACCCCAGATAACACGAGTCCTGGTTGGGAAGTCCTTGTCTTTGTCAGGGCACTTTGTCCTCCTAAAATGTAAACAAAACATATTTTCAAAAATTTTGAAAATATCTTTATTTATTATTGTTTCAAATAAATTTCGGACATGAGCTTGATTTCTGAACGCAGCCACTGCGTATCCACAAGTTGTGACAAGAACGGGACATCGGGAAGTAGGCAACACCGTTTCCAATCAGAAATCCACAGTGTCGCGACATCGCGCGTGCCTGAAAAGCGTCGTGTACTCGCGTAAAAATGCACACGCAATTGTGTTACGCAAGGCTCTAAATTTTCCAGTCCGAGAATAATTTGAAACAACAATAGTAACAGTTGTTGAAGTACATTATTGTTTTGAAAAGGTACAAATAATCTTAAGAAATGACGTAGCAGTACTTGCACTGAGTGCCAGGCTTGATCCTCAGACCCAAGAATGTGAGGAAATGGATGCCAGTCCAAACTTCTTTCTGCAGGGTTTTAAGAATTTCTATGTGCAAACATGCGGGTTCTTCAACATTCTGAGCAAAAAACAATTCTTAAATTACAAATGATTTAGTTTTTACCAATATATGTCAGAATTTTAAACATCCAAATTTCACTACTCATTGACAAATGAAAATCTAATGAAATCACCAAGATATTACACACCAGCCATATCTATCAGAACACCATACAAGTCGATCTGCTTCTACTGTATGAATGTACATTTTTATCAATCCAATTTATGAAACTGTTTGCAAGTGAATTGCAACTCTTTCCAACTGTTTCCATACCATTCAATTATAAACTATCATAGGACTTAACATTTGGCAAGTTGTTATTTTGTGCCTACACATTACCAAGGGAAGCACCAGACCAAAAATCTTGTGAGTCTCTTAAGACTTTAAAGCATACAAAACTGAGAATTTGGTGAGTCCGGGATGCAGATATGCAGCCTAGCGCTAAGTTTGCACGTTACGATTTCTGCACAAATGAGTGAAGGGCAACTATTATATATTAATGGCTTGGAGCTTTATAAGCTTGTCATTATGTTACCTCTTTGCCCTATACACATAGGCGCATTTCTTTCCAAGGTACCAGTTTGCTTGTCTCCTATTGTCAACACCTTCAAGTTTGAGAAGTGCTTGGTTTTCTTGCTGGTTACGCAGACCTCGTCTAAAACCTGTGAACACAGCCTTCACGTACAACCTGGAAATGAAATGCAATATACATAATACTTCAATTGTCATGTGAGAGCAAGAAAGTTGTATATAGCTGCAAAAGCTGCTATGTTACATAAATTTTAATTGCACATTGTAAAATGCGCAGTCTCGGGTCAATGGCTCTTGAAATGGTTCTTCAGGTCACACTGTCACCTGAAGAACCATTTCAACAGTCACTGCCATGTGGAAGAGAAATTTTGAGGATTTTTTGCATTCTAGTGACAAGTTGTTAAAATGCAACACATGGTAGCTATTGCAGATACAGGCCTAGAAATTTAGCGAGAATCCATTCTCGCTTAGATTCTCTCTAAAGGATTTTGCAAGAATCCTCTCGTAAAATGACACAAACACATTATGCATGAATGTAAAGAGCCCAAAGAGTCTTGCAAAGATTCTCCCCCAGTAGATTCGCGAGAATCCAATAAGACTCTCGCAGCAATGAACAAATTTCTAACCCTGAGATACGACTTTCTTGTACTGGCATGATAAACTGTCATTTAGACATTTAATAATACATTCATAGTCGCTGGAAAACCTTGACCTCAACATGAACATTTGTCAATAACCTTTCCTTGTCATTAAGCCTGCAAGTGAGTCTCGGTTTTTTCGAGTCCCGTTTTGCTTTCGAGTCCCGGGTCCCAAATTTGCCTACTCGAAACCCGAAAAACAGTGCATAAGTTGAGTCGCCCAATTATCATTACCAAAATATTCCAATAATCATTTCACTGGCAGCCATAAGTTGCTATATGACCTTAAAAATTATCAAATATCAAAATCTACTTCCGAAAATAGTCGTAAACTTTATCAAACATGCGATGTCTCTTGCAGGAAGATCGCCGATGTTTTGTTACAAACATCGCAATCTGTTCTTCGTGGAGTCGCCATTTTGACTACTACAATCAAAATTGCGCATGTCTGACAAGTATGATAGCACCGTTATATAACCTTGAACAACACCATCTGTTGACGAACATTCAACAGATGCAAAAAATAGTTAACAGACTGTTGAATGTTCGTCAACAGATGGCGTTGTTCACGGTTATATAACGGTGCTATCATACTTGTCAAACATGCGCAATATTGATTGTAGTAGTCAAAATGGCGACTCCACGAAGCAGTGAAAATAATATTACCACATTAAACGTCGATTTATGTAAGTTCCCCGATTTAAGTCCCACTCGTAATTTGAATAAAATCTGAGGTAAAAAAATGGTGGGACTATACACGCGTCAGTACGGTATTATATCAGCAGTTTTTAAGCCTGAAATGTGCCCTACAGTATAGTGCAAAGACTGGAGTGTAACTTTTGGTACTTGTGCACTACTTCCGTGTTTCCGACTGGTGCCTTTTCAACTTACATTTTGATTCTTAAAGTATGATTCGAGTCCCGGGTACCCGTTCGAAAATAAAATATGAGTCCCGGGAGTGAAAAAAACCCGAAATCTGCAGGCTTACTTGTCATATAGTTTGCATGTTGTTTAACACTGTTTGTGATTTATAACTTGAACATACCTTGAAGCGCCACACTTTCAAGTAGAAATGACCAAGTTGTGTGGCAAGTGTTTGAGCGGGCTTTTTAGCCCATTATAAACCCATAATTGTTGTTATTTGATGCTGAAGCCAAGGCCCCCCCCAAAAAAAAAAATTGTGTGTTTGACCTCGCCGACTGACCATCAAAATTTGGCCCGACCGTGTGCTTTATAAAGGTTTTTTTTTTTTAATTTGCCAACTCTTATTTGAGGATTTTTCATGCAAAAAGATATAAAAATTCACCGAAAAAGTCTTCAAATCATAAAAATATGATATGAATTGACATGAACTGTATTTTCCAATGTAGAAGACCTCTTAAGAATCAGCAGTATACTGTAAAGGGACTAATTTTCGATAGGGATTAAATTTCGCTAGACTGCATATTCGCTAAATTAAATCCTTCGCTAAAATTGTATTTACCATTGAAACTAATGTAAAATGTTTTAAATTAGTGAAATTAAATCCCAGCCAAATTGCTGATAGATTGAAATTCGCTAACATTTGTCCTCGCCAAATTAATTCCCTTTACAGTATTGTTCTGGTAAGTTAAGTTTATTTCTTCTTCTATTTTTCATTAGGGTGAGTTTCATGTACATTACAAAAAAAAATAAATTAAAAAGCCGACCTACCGACCCTACCTTTTCAGAGGCCGTTATGGACAAACAAACAATTTTTTTTTTGCCTGAAGAGTGTTGGAGCAGTAACAGCACTTTCAAGTAGCTGGTTCCAGTCATTAATAATTAATACAATAAGGTTGGCTTATACTACAGAAGATTTTTTTTCTAAAGTTTTAAACATGTTTTAAAATTCTGCTACTTACCGCTTGCAGGGTGCCATCTTGAGAAAGCAGTGCAATCCCTGGAATAAAATACAGAACAAAGAAGAAAAATGACTTTCTGTTCATGTCTTGAAATCGTGTTTTACCACGCATGTCTAGTGACTTGATTTCAGATACGATTAAAAAACCTTTATATAAATAATATAATATTAGTTTAGATATAACGGCTACGGTGTCCTGCACAGAATTTGTTCAATTTTCACAGAATGTGCATAATGATGAAAAAAAAAACTTGTTTTTTAAAATTTTGATTTTTTTTTTTTTCTGTCAAAGAGTTTTCGATTTGTCAAATTTCTGAAAAAAATAATATTTTTACAAAAAGATTTTTTTTCTGTGGCAGTGGTTCCCAATGAAACTATATATTTTTTCTTTGCATTGCAAACTGATCACAGATTGTCATAAACTTTGTTTTGGAAGAAATTTCTCAAAAATCATTTTTCTTAACAATAAAACACTTTTAGCCAAAAAGCCCAAGAGAGAATTTAGCTAATGTATAATCCTACTCCAGCCCCTAAAATGTCATAGCACATTCCCTCCTGATATGATGAAAATTCAAAAAACTTTTGATTTTTAGGGAATTTTCAAAAAAAGAATTTTTTTTTTCAATTTTTGTAGGATTGATTCTGACGAAACAAACAAAAAGAGGGGGTGAGCCTAGGCCCTAGCCTCAACACAGCACATGCCTTTCGATGCACATACATAGGCCTGAGCTAGACTTACTAGTAAGCCGAATATGATTTCATGTATATTCGACTTACTGAGGTCTGAGCTCCATTGAACAAGTCAATGGTTAATTTTGGCCAATATTTTGAAGTCTCATTTTGAACATCTCACATCATGAAAAATGTTGGAAATGTGCTATTGCACACCTGAGCGAGTTGATTAAGCCATAGGCCATGGTAGTCGAGTTTACTAAACATAAACTTGTGAAAATTCATGATCATTTTTATGTAAACAATCACCTGAAATTAACAAATTATGCATAATATGGGGTATGCATGAATTTATGGCATGCAAGGACTTGTATCAATGATTGATTGATTGATGATCAAAGTACACATTTTGATTTTTTCAATCAACAAACACTTGAGTAGATAATATTGTTAACAATAATACATGATCCAACAAAAAAGGATGGCAAATAGCATAAAAGTTAAATATGCATATGAAAATTAAGGACAAAATTACCTTTCTTTTGCTTTTTGTTTGACAACAATCGGAGCTTCCGTTCAAAAGTTATGATCGAAAACGTAACTTCAAGAGCGAAATTTATTGTTTTATTTCTTATGAATTTTATTGTTTTTTCAAGCTGCGATATTTAATTTTTTCGGCTTTAAAATGCTATATCTCAAAAACTAACTGAGAAATCTTGCGCGCAGCGATGACATATCGTCAAAATTCACATTTGAGATATCGGAAATTTAGTCTAGAAACACTGTTTTTTAGGTTTTTGTATATTTAAGAAACACTTTTTTGCTCATATTTTATATTTAAACAATTAGAGATTGAATTTTCACTAATAATTTTGAAACTTAGAGATCAATAGCAAAATTAGTTTTTAGATAATAGAATTTTAAAGCCGAAAATGTTAAATATCGCAGCTTGAAAAAACAATAAAATACATAAGAAATAAAACAACAAATTTCGCTCGTGAAGTTACGTTTTCGATCATAACTTTTGAACGGAAGCTCTGATTGTTGTCAAATAAAAAGCAAAAGAAAGTTAATTTTATCCTGAATTTCAATTTGCAATTTGTATTTTTAGCCATTCCAACCCCATATTCCCCCTTATTGAGTATCTACTTAAGTGTTTGTTGATTGAAAAAATCCAAATGTGTACTTTGATCATGCATTTTAGGTGATTGTTTACATAAAAAGGATCATGAATTTTCACAAGTTTATGTTTGGTAAACTCCTTGACTACCATGGTCTATGGCTTATTAAAGCAACTCACCAAGGCAAAGTAAAAAATAAAACATGTTTCTCGTCCGGGTTTTTGAAAAAAAAGGAGGAAGAGGTACTTTTTATTTATTATTTCAATGACAATGGCAATGCGAAATCGCCCATGATTAATGGCCAATTCTCACCGAGTGTATCGATACTAGATGTGTTATTGGAAGAGGAGGCCTTTTTTATTTTTGAGTTTTGGACATACTGGAGGGTTGATCAAAATAAAATATGCTTTAAAATGCTTATTGATCTGAAGCAAATCTATTGTACAGACAGATTTAAACTTTTACAAATAAGTTATGCATGAAATACAAAAAATAAAAATCATTTTTCAAAATCCTTAAAAAAAGATGCGGGAGGGGACGAGAAACATATTTTTTTTTTACTTGGCCTAAGGTATGCAAGAGCACATTTCCCACATTTTACATGATGCGAGTTGTTAAAAATGAGACTTCAAAAAATTGGCAAAATTAACCATTGTTCAATGGAGCCACATATGTCTATAAAAGATATAATCATTTATTGACATACAATTACAAGTAGGTCTACACCCGGCCGAGTCTAGCCTCTACACAGGCCTTCCGATGTACATGTACATCTATTAGGCTAATGAAATGAAATTATTAGTTTCCCGTCGCCCGCCCGCGTATCGATTTCCTTGCCGCTAAAAAAATTCATTATTTTAA
>JXSR01S037405.1:5228-15406 GCA_000969725.1 Ophiothrix spiculata | reverse complement strand
CTGTCACAATAAAATTTCAAATTGACAGCCAAAAACATGTTTGTTTTATCAAAATTAATTGATTTCTTTCCCTAGGAAATAAGCAAAGGGTGGGGTAGAAATCGATGAAGGACTTAGGAATGCCAGTACCTCAAAATGAACTGAAATGTGAAGAAAACAATTTTGCATTATATTTTCAGAAGGAAATAAATTGTTTTTTTCCTACGAGTTTTTTTCTTCTTCTGAATTTGTCTTGAATTTGAATTGGGATTCTTACTACCGAGAAAAGGTATCTCTCTCTCATCTAGAAAGAAATTGAAAAAATATCATTGCTACTTCTATGATTTTTTCCTAAAATGCAACTGGAAGTACTTATTTGAATTTTGATTTTTACAATGTTATTTAAATTTATATATATTTTAAGGTGCTTTGACAAAATTTCAGAATTTCATCTCTTCGGGTGATTAACACTGACTCAGGCATGATTATCTTCAGGTTTTTGCCTGAATTCAGGCAAATATGCTTGGATCTTCACTGTACAAAAGTATTGGGAAATTCACATTTTCAGGCAAAGTCAGACAAAATTACAAAAAGCCATAACCATCCCTGCACTCTTTATGTTTGGTAATAACTGTCAAGTACCAAATGTTGAGAAAATTATGATCAAAACCTTCAGAAACATCAAAAAGGATAATTTTGTTTTGCATGTTGATCATCTCGGGTATGAGACTATTCTTTTTCTATTTCTGTGTTTTGATGCAATAAGTCAGGAAAGAGGATAAATTTTATTGGTAAACATTTGTGTTATCTTTGAGATTGCAAAAAGTAATTTCAATGTTCCATTAAATCTGCAAATCATTAAATAAAGCAAATTTAAGATTTCATCTCTGTGGCAGTATTTTTTGTTGTTGACAACGATAATTACCGATGAAAGAAAATCTAAGCATTTTGATATATAGGGTTGAATTGGACCACAGATCTGTGATTTGACAATGAAACTTTGCATGTTTCCATTATTACTGCTAACATTTCAATTGATGTAAAAATCCAGAAATGTGTGGAAAACGTTTGGAGATGCTGCTGAATTTGTTTAATATGAAATCCATCAAACAACCGTGACAATAAAATCAGCCACCTGGAAGTTGGGATAATTTGAATTGGTGAATAACAGACGTAAAGCCTGGTCTTTGTCATATTTTATTTATCAAATATTATGAAAGAAACAATTCCCAGTGAAGTTTTCAATTTCCTAAAGTGTGGCTGATTTCCTACATGTATGATTTCAAGTCATGTTTTACTATCCTTGCTTTCAAGCTCTAATGTCATGCAATTTATTGCCAAAAAATTGTCTTGGAAATTTACAAGATTTTCAAAAAAAAAGTGTTTTTTGATCTCTGGAATGCTTGTTTGGATGTGCCAAAGTGGATCGTTGATAGCAATGCTTGTTCTCAAGTTGTCCAAATGGAAAGATGAATGGGTTGGACATCCCTACTCATAGTAGTTTTACCAATACAATGCACTGCAACTAATCATATAAACTTAGTAGATCTATAAGTTGAATCTGTGAGCTCAAAAACACGTCTGAAAATGGGATAGGATGGGGTCTGAACTGCAGCACAAACATGGCGTGCCAGATATAGGAAGTATCCCTTCAGACGTGCTTTCCCTGGACAAAATCGAGTGCAAAAATAGTACAACATTCCTAAGGTGCACATTTGGAACACAATTATAGTACAGTTTTAGTACAAATATAGTACAAATTTGTGTACTATAAATGTACTCAAATTGTACTTAAATGATGTTCCAAATGTGCACCTTAGGAATGTTGTACTATTTTTGTACTCGATTTTGTCCAGGGTTCTCATATAATGTGTATTTCCAAACTTTGTAGACCATGTATGTTTGCTTACAATTAAGTTTATATTATACCAGAAGTAAACATACCCATTGAGGTTAAGTCTAAAGTTCACCATCACAAAACTTTATTTGTTTACAAAGTTCTGTATCATTGAATTAGGAACAATATTTGTATGATAAGCAAATGTATTACATGCGGTTGAGTTTTACTAATTCTGTATGTATTTTTGTTCAAAATATAGATTTTATTTTATTAATTCAATTGAAAAAAGAGAAAAAATGTAAAGGAGTTAAAGGATGAAATAAGAAAGTATTGGAGGTAAAGAATGAAAGAAGGGGAAAACTAAAGAAGAACTAAATAAAGAAGGAACTGACTGAAGGAATAATGAAAAGAGCAGAGAAATGTCATAGCACGAGTTTAATTCAACTCAATATAGAACAAAAGTCATTTCCTAGCAATTAAAGCAATTCTATGTTAAAAATGAAGCCCCCCCCCCCCAGTGGGTCCCATGATGGTTTGATTTTGGGTTTTTTTTAACATTTTTTTGTAGATATGAATACCCTCTAAATGATCTGGCTTGAAGATGCTTACTTTTTCTGTTATGGCCATTTGCTGAATTAAATTCGGGATCTTATACTGAAGATCATTTGCTTCAATTAATTCATGATGGTTACCGTATTTATTATTGAAAGCTATATGGAAGTTATGGATATGGGAGTTGCATGTGATACTTGAAATATCGGTAATGTATTGCTTGAGGGTCTCTGTACATGTAGAGTTCTAGCTGAAAATGTTGCTGTCAGTGACCTTTTGAGGAAGTACAGTTTTATGTTCACAAATTTCCTGGTTGTTGAGGAAATCACCTTGTAATCTTTTAAAAGGTTTGCTTTTTTATCAGTAAAAATTATTATTATTCCAATAATCAGGTCATACAATTACTATAATAATAACTGAAGAATTCAATTCAAACAAAAACAATATAGAATATGGAGTCTAAACATAAATAGGATGATTTACTGTTGTTAGACCAGTTGAAAAATTAATAATTAATAATTAAGTAAGGCCACACTAATTTAATTGTTTGTCTCAAAGCTCACCTAAATTTGAAAAGCTAATGCGAATAACATAACATAACATAATAATTTATTTTTCCACATTTGCAAACTATAGTTTTACAATAAACATAACATATGGTTATACAGTAAAAATAGTATTACATTGTGGAGGAGAACAGAGATATAAGCATGTAGCCTGTCAGGTCCCTGTCTCCATATCTTAAAATACTTGGTAAAATTAAACAAGTCTACAGAAGCTATGAAGTGTCCGTCCTCTCAATCCACAATGCGCTAGCCACAGAGTAGAAAGAAAGGACGGATTGTTCATTTTTCAACAGGTCAAAAGTTAATTATATTGTGAAGATAAAGTATCTTTATAATTAGTTTTAAATAGATGAAGGCTTTTAGAATCTTTAATGCGTGATGGAATGCTGTTCCAAATCTTCACACCCTGATTGATTTGTTGCCAAATTCAAGTTTATTATTGGGGAATTCAAAATTTAAAGCAAATCTAGTATTATAATTATGGTTATCTGCATTAGTATTAAACATTTCATCATTTATGCTTTTTTTTTTTGGTAAATTTTTTTCCAACTATACCAGGCGTTATACTTGCCATTTTCGCCATTCATTTTCCATCCATTGATATTAACTTGTATATAAAACAGTATGTTTGTTATTCTGCGATTACACGATCCACAGGACACAATTTGTGATCTTTGATTGGGTTTTATTTGACGAAATTGAAAAATAAAATTGAAAAATATTTAGAAGTAAAATTCAAATTTTGACAATTTGGCGATGTTAATGCGCATGTTTAAACTAACGCGCGCAGCAGCTTTGAGACAAACAATATAATTAGTGGGGCTTATGTGAAACCATATTGCTTTGTTTGAGGATAAGTTTGAGACTTTCGCATGCATGCACCAAAGCACATCACGTGTAGTTATCCTTGCACATTATCTCATGAGTACCACTATATTCTTGAAGCGTTCTCCCAGGCTCTTTCATTGGTAATTAGATGGTCTGAACTCTACGTGACCATCCATCCCAAACCAGCCGTAAATGCAGCCTCTTGTCATTTTCACATTTTTACATTTTTTTGCAAAGACCATGCTAGAAGGATATAATACCTTCATGAACTTCACTCGATTTCCAGAAGTCAAGTTATTGTCTGTCAAAGGTTGTGAGGGGGTAAAATGTATAACTGAGATAAAATGTGTTCAAAGATCAATAAGTCCTATACTTTCTGTTGATTGTATACAGATAGATATATTTCATATTTCCAACAATTTTCTTGAAATGAAACTATGCTGGTGTTTTGAAGTAAGCACAGGGATTGTCAATCTGTAAAAAAATCAATTTCGTCAAATTATGACCTTGACACATATTTTCAAAATAAAGTTTGCTGCATTAATTTTGCAGCTTGTCAAATGGACGGTGCTAAAGTGTTAGATTTATTCAGTTGTCTTTAAATGTTCTATTTCTATTGTTTGTTTTCAGAATGACATCGGGGTCGTGGCTAACGACAGGCTGGTTTACCATCCAACTTGCCAGAAACATCTGCGATGAAATTCATATGTATGGCATGATTTCCGATGATTTTTGCAAGTAAGTGTTAATGCTGTAGAATGTGATAGTTCAGTAGTAGTAAACTATAATAGAATAAGATAGAATAACAGCCGTGTCAACCATTATAGGTGGGTTCATCCCCTGAAATGCAAGAAATGTTATACAATGAAAGTCCCAAGGTCAGAAATTTGAGGAGAATCCGAGAATCCATTCTCGCAAAGATTTTCCTAGTCAAGCTTACTAGAATCCATCTTGATTCTCTTAAATTTTTTTCAATTTATACACACATCAAGTGCAAGGGATTCTGAAGATTCTCCCAGATATTTTTGCGAGAATATAGATGGATTCTCGCAGCCCTTCACAAACTTCTGACCCTGAAGTCCTAAGTGTGACATGATTTCTGGTGGTCGTGGTAAGTGTGCTTTCCGTTGCTATGTTACAAAGAAAAGCTATGGTCACAATTACCCTTGCGATGCGACGGCCTTATACTACAAGTTCGCAAATATCAAACTGGTGATTTTATAAACATTTCACACTAACTGAAACAGTCTATGAATGCAGTTTGCAAACAGCTGCTGTTAGAATTTTGGTCAAATAATTGTCACTATGTTGTTCGTACCCGGTAGGATTATACTCTTTAAATCTTGAGGTATGCAACAAGCGGCCGATAAACGCACATAAAGTAATACAACCATACGGGGAAGTAAGTTAGTCCGTATTTCTCGAATCATAACAATGTACCAATCATGCTGAATATTCAAATGAACTATCGATCAATGTTTGTCCAAGTGTTAGCAATGAATTTAACCAAAAATAGAACCAAATCGTGAAGAATTCATATAAGAAAATATTAATACGCAGTGATTTGGTCTTAGTCAATCTTAATCAATTATTACTAGTCTCTTACACAATACAAAACCACCAGTTCACAGTGTTGTAGAATACAAGGGATATCCTATGGATCTCGTAACAGAGTCTGGTTGCAGTCTTCCTTTTAAAGGTTTATAGAGTATGTGTTAATAGCGTAAGTTTGCTCTCAAGCTCCATTCTTGTGTAATAAGGTAGAATGACCACAATGTTAGCAATAGGTGGGTTCACTTCCCAACTTAAGGGGTTTTCTCTGAGATGCAGTTGCTTACGACTGCGGGATAACAATTTTTTTCATAAAAAGTAAAAAATCAAAAAAATGTTTGCATCCTTTTTGCGTGCGCAAATTCAATGCACACTAAACGCATGCTTTACTAACGCGTTTGGTTTATCACGCGCCGCATAGCGCCGTAATATATACGCGGGAAATTATGCAGACGCAGATGTGCCATCAAAGTAATCAAATTTTATTTAAAAATGCCAGTTTTAGTCGTTTTTCTTGAAAACTAACCCGGTGACCATATTTTTTTATTTCAGTATTTTGAAGAGCGGAAAAAATGCTTTAACATATGATAAATTTAAAAAAATAAATGGAGGACTTACTATTTTACAAGCACATAATGATCGACATTTTGGAGTTTTCGCTATACTTTGTATGGTTAATCGGGTGATTTTTTGGGAAAATATGTACTTTTTGAAATGCCTGTATCTCAAAAACGAGCACGGTGACCTATATTTTTTATTTTAGATTCGTTATCAGCACAAGTAAATCTACCAAATAATAAATTTTCAAGAAAATAAATGGAGTATTTGTATCTTAGAGAAAACCCCTTAAAGAAAATGTCTGTGATGAACTCACTGCATGATTTTTGATTTCAGAGCTGGTTAAAATTCTTTCTCAAATTTAGTTAACTTAAAAAAACAAATGCATTTGATGAAATGTTTATTTGTTTGTTCAAATTAGATATTAGGCCTAGCCTAGATGTTTTGAATGCAAGTCAAACCCCTTTACTACATTTTGATGCAAACATTTTGAAAAATTGTAATTTATTTTATTTTATTGAAATAACTATCCATTTTGGGCAGCATATGATATAGTAAAGATGCATGTATCAAAAACTAGAGGATTAAGTGACATTTTTAACTTCAAATGTGAAATTGCCTCAAGTGAAAAATCGTATAATTGCTGGCATGGTATCCAGGGATGGCAAGTCTTACGTTAGGCATGTACCAACATGTAAGGTAGGTGTTTGGAAAGGTTGGTTGAAACATAGATCAGGAGTTAAGCAGGAGTCAGACTTGGCGATAACGATAAATCAATGCAAAATAATCAAAAAATAATCTGATTTATCGTCTAAATTTGGCCTCATCGTGCTGCATACATCCTGAGGATTTTTTTTTATTGATTATCATTATCACATCAGTTTTGTGTTTTTAGTTGGATTGTTTCAAGACTGTATCAGAATGTTGTTAGAAAATGGGTCAATTTATACACGGCCTCAAAAATATTTTCAGTACCAAACATTTTGTCATGACGTCTAACTATGGATGGCCATAGCCTAGGGCCCTAGATGTTGTTGGTTTTTGATGCCTTTCTTGATTTCACATGCTGTTTTGGGTTACATATTGATTTTGGGTTTAGACACCGTCATGGATTATACACACCCTTTTGAGTATTTTAGATATATTTTTCTTTGTAATAGACATCCTTATCAGTTTTGCAGATGCCTTTCTCTTATTGACACCTTTATGACACCTATGGCCGCCCATAGTTTGATGTCACAACAAAATGTTTGGTAACGAAAATCAGCAGGTGAAAATTTTGTTTGTGAAGCAGACTATAAATTGACCCAATAATGTTGACATTAAAAGTTTTTGAATATGCTAATTGCAATGCCATATCACAAACGAGAGAAATTGAAATTGCTTTTAACCTAATTGTGGATTACTATTACGAATAAATAAATACATATGTGAGAAATGGGTAATAGCGCAGACGTAGCAGAATAAATGCAAAAGTAACTTGCTGTGAATGGGACTCGAACCCACAACCTCCTGTTTAGATCTCAGGCGCGTTAACCATTTGCGCAACCACAACATGTGATGGGTTCATTCGAGTTTTAACATTACACAGTGTTGATTGCATCCTGCTGTCCATACCACGAGGCGATCAGACTATTTTTAAAAGTGATACACAAGCAATTTGAAATATTATTATATAAACAAGAGAAAAGCAGATGAAGTGTGTGTCTTTTTGACCACAATCCAAAATTTATGAAAAGAAAAAGTCCTATCAATAGTTCTCAAAACAATTGTTTTCAACCAATTTCTTTTATTCAGTTTCTGTCAATATCCAGCACTGGACATCAATGACGAGTATAGTCTTTTGTTATGATTAAGCGCAGTACGTGCAGGAGCAACGCACAGTGCAGGGATGTTGTGAAAGACTTAATATCGAGTGATGTTCATCGATGTAAATCAATAGACTCGGAATATGCCCAAAATTGTCAAAATATGCTTAACAAATTATGTCAACATTCATGTATCAAATAAAATGCTGTTAGAGCTGTTTTGTCTAGACTAGGTGTACTTTCATCTCCACATGGGAATGACCTCTGACCTGACACAGTCTATTTACCCATATCTTGATCATGATACCATATGACATACTGTAAACGGTGTTATTTTCGTGAGGGTTTAATTTTCGCAAATTTCTCGAATCAATATCTAACCGCGAAGATAACACACCGCGAATACATTCATTTTATGTTCATTTCTATGTAATGAAGCTTTAAAATGCGCGAAAAGGTTGTGATTGTCTGGTTTCGCGGAAAATTCTGCTCGCGAAAATATTCCCGTTTACAGTAACGAATAGTCACAAAAACATCTCAAAAGAGGTATAAGTGACTTGATGGAAAACAAAGGGAAAGATAGACAGAAAATAATCTGTACCTTAGATAGATGCGAGAAAGTTGACCAAATTCTGGCATAGAGTGTTAGGCCAAAAAAAGGAAACAACTCTGTTTCCCGTAGCATGTCTGAAAATTACAATGCAGATCAGGGAATGCATTTTGCATTTTTTTATTTTTGTTTTTACATATCTTGAAAAAGCAATGCGCACCATGTTTTTGCCAGCTATTGCTCAATGTGTCACTTTTTCCCAATTTGAACCAGGCCCGTAGCCAGGATTTTTGCAAGGGGGGTGCGGATTTTCAAAAAGTGGACCTTTTGGAGGAAAAATTTTCGTTTTGGATGACCCAAAACTAATTTGAGAGGTTTTGATAAAGTGACAAGCAAAAAAAAAAAGGGTTTTCAGTAGTTTTTCAAGTATTTTGTTTAGTATTTTATTAAGACACGACCTACATTTACATATTTTGGTGCTTTTGGTGGACATTTAGGGAATTTTTGTGGACCTTTTTTGTACATTGTCAAATTTGGGGGGTGCGACGCCCCCACAGCACCCCCCCTGGCTACGGGCTTGATTTGAACATTGAATATTGTCAACATTATAATCTAGTTCAGAGGTCAAAGGGGATCTGAATTGAATTTCATTTGTCATTTTTGTCTATATTTCTATTTTTATGTAAGAGAAAAAATGCTACGCGTGATATTAGACCGTTAAAAGGAATACGCGCGGGTCACAGGAAACAAGACTTGTTTCTTTTTTTGGCCTTACCCCAAATTAAGGTGTTTGGTCCATGATAGATCTGCCCGAAGATTTTTGAAATCGGCATGAATGATATTTTATCGATGTAGAACCGATTTTTAAACTAAAAATTGGGGGTCACCGGACTCGTTTTTGCATGAGAGTCGGTTTAAAAACAGCATTTTTTGAGGTTTTTTGGGGAAAATTAATACAAGGGATCTATGTGAAATGTGGCAAAAGTGACATTATTTAGTGTTGATTCAAAAAATCTGCCCGAGCATTTTTGTTATTTTTTTCACAAAAGTTGCGCACAAGTATGTTCTTTCAAATAAAACAATTATAAAAACTTTGAGTCAAATCATTTGGAGTGCATCAATATACAGTGTGTCTCAATAAAAATTGTGCAAGTTGAAAAGCGCCATCTGTGGCAAAACTAAAATAATAGTTTGAAATAATGGTGCATCATTGTAAAGAAAAAACTCCAAGCTTTCAAATGCCGTTTATTCTGAACAATTTGCTTATTTCTATCTCGAGATATGCTCAATTATATGCAGAAGTGAGGAGAGCATTATGTTTGTCCTTGAATTTGAAAATTAGCAACTGTAAAATAGGTTTATTTCAGTGGTGGGCAACCTACGGCCGGCGGGCCGCATGCGGCCTGCGAGCTCTTTTTATGCGGCCCGCCAAGCCCACAAAGAAAAAAAATAATGTGTACAATTTGGAAAAGGAAGCTGCAAAATAAAAAGTCATATTGCGCATGGAATAAACTTGTCATCTCAGCAATGGTCAGAAATATGGTATTCTTCCGAAGTTGAACAAAATTTGCTTTTATACTGTATAAATACATTACAATTGTTTTTTTCTTTATCCATTCTTAAAGCGTATGCTTCGCATTTCCAAAAACGTCAATGAACCGCACTCGATCAAAGGTTGTCAGGGAGTAAAATGTATAATTGAGATAAACGTGATCAAAGATAAGTAAGCCCTATATTTTCTTTTGATGGACGGTCACATATATCATGATGGTGTATTTTAAGCTATTTTATCCATTTTTGGAGGAACACAAATTGTTTCTATGCAATATAATACCTAAATATATTTTACCACAAGCAAGACACAATGAGGATTCGTGTACTCACAGGGTTTTTCCCCTTTGGAGGAGGGAATATTATATACATTCCCTAAAAACAACAAGGAGGTT
>JXSR01S037404.1:9584-22272 GCA_000969725.1 Ophiothrix spiculata | reverse complement strand
GATATATTTTTCAAATTTCATATATATGATGTCTGATATCTCATCTTGCAGTTTGTATAAGCATTTTACATAAAATTTTGTAAAACCCGCTACACGTAACCAGATTTGGCCTCATGATTTTAAAACCTTAAAATTGACATTTTTTAAAAAAATGTAATGAAATGAAAAATGTTTATTCTCCACTGTCAAAAATAGGCTTATCTTATTGAAAAAACTCTAAATATTTTCATCCATATCTTTATTTTCTATTTGCACTAACCCCCTTGTGATCATAGGGGTTCGAAGTCCGAACTATCCGACAGGTCACGTTGAGAAAAAAAATCTAGCGACCGAGTTGTCCTGGTATTCTCCCGGTATATACCCGGGAATGAAAATTAAATTGCTCATTAAAAAGCTCATTTGCATAGGCTCTGCTGCCTGACTGCTTATAAGCATGGTGGGCAACTTAAATTTTCTGACGAAGATAGCCTTTTACATTTTTTGCAAATTTTGTACCATTACTTTTGAACAAAGTGCTTAAAAGTTAATAAAAGTATACATTTCTAGCAAGGAATTTTTACAAGGAACATGATGGTGATGTTGATTTTTGACCAAATATCACATTTTTTTAGAAAATCACAAAATACACATTTTTTGGCCATTTGTGCTTCCGGACAAGCTAAAAATAACATTTTTTTAAAAATGACCTCGGAATGAGATTTTTAATTTAAAACTCCCACTCGGATGTTGCGTCATTTTTACTTTTTAGGATTTTGGCCAATTTCTTGATTTTCATGCCAAATAAGGTAAAAAAATGACCAAAAATGAAAAAAAAAAAGAATTCGACCCCATCTCGATCCCCTGCTACTAAATAACCAGGCAGGTTTTCACCCAGGTCGAAGCTGTACTCAGCAAATACACATTTTGCGAAGAATCATGGAAGGTTTTAGGGGAACACCAGCTTCCACTAATTGTCACCTTTGTGGACTTTAAGAAGGCATACAACCCCATCAATAGGTCTGTGATGTTCTCCATCCTACGTCATTATGGCATCCTAGAAACCCTGGTCAGTGCTACTACCACAACTCTACCAGTGCAGTAATGGTTGATGGAAGCATCTCCAACCCGTTTAGTGTAACCACAGGATCACTTTAAGGCGATGTGTTAGCACCATTTCTATTCATCATCTTGGTGGACTATCTGTTGCTTAAGTCATCAGAAGGGGACTCTGGAGTTGTGACGGAAATTAAGAAGGTATCCAGTGAAAGTCCTAAATGATCTGGACTTTGCAAACGACATCGCCTTGCTTGAATCCTCCATCTCCCATGCTCAGTTCCAGTTGACCAAAACGTTGATGCTGGCCTTTGACTTGTCATTAGTGCTCCCAAGACAGAGTATATAACAATCAACTGCTGTCCAAACCCTCCACTAGAAGTGAATGGCACCACGATCAACCATGTATCAGACTTCAAATACCTTGGCTCCATGATGGCATCTATATATAGCGCAGTGGGGATTTCAAAAGGCGAAAAGGGCTGGCATGGACAGCACTTTGGAAGCTAGAAAGTCAGAGATCGATGTCCTAATATCTCAATCTTCACCAAGGTCAAGTTGTTTAATACTACCTGTGTCACTGTCCTGTTGTATGGTTGCAAGTCATGGGTTCTCTCAAAGGCAATGGAAAACAAGATGCATGCATTTGAGATGAGGTCTCAAAATCATGCTAAGCTGGAATCAAGAGAATTGATAGGGTAACCAATGCTACCATTAATGATCGAACCAGGCATCCCTGCTAGTGGAAAATGTGGGAACCCGGCAACTGAGGTTTGTAGGCCTTGTACTACGGATGTCTATGGATGAACCATGCAAGGAGCAAGGAGTATGCACTGTATATACCACCACATGGAAAAGAAAACCAGGAAGACAGCGAACCCTTTTTCTCAGATACATACAATACCTACTGGGATACACAGACAACATGATAAGCCCTGAAAAACTGTCTGAATTAGCACAGGATCTTTGAGGTTTGAGAAAGCTTTTAGTCGCCTTCTCCGCAGTCAGCAGAATATGATCAACTCAATACTTATGTCTGGAAAATAAAACGACTTTGACTTCACATTCCGGACAGTGGTGACCTCTTCCGACCGACAAATGACTCCGGGTGCGGGTGCCCCCACAGCCCCTCTAGCCCTGGCTATGCCACTTGTGACCAATTTAGCCTAAAAATTGTTCAAGCTAATTAGCCAATGATACAGTTGAGGTGAGGAATGATTTCTTAAATTTGAAAAAAAAGTGATGAAGAGTAAAATTGGAAGAGTGATGAGGATTGATTTTTTTCAGATATGATCCAAGATATTATATTATAATTGCTTTTTTACAGTGATTTTCCATTTAGATCAAACCGCTAAACATGTTTCGCTGCAGGGAAATAGTCACATTTATTTCATTTCATATAAGCTTTTGCTGCCTTTTCAAGCACACTAACGGTAACAATATTGTAATTTATCCTTTATGCAACTCCCCATATTCTGGGTGGGGCAGACTATAATGGACAAATCTGTTGGCAGTTTTAAGTGCAGGAGGACGATTAAGGTACCCAAAAAACCTGCGGAAGCAAGTATGGACAGAAAACCAATGCACATACAGCTCCGGTGTAGTAGGAATATAAATCCCCCGTTCTTATTGTCAGGGTTGTTCAGTAAACTGTAGGCTAACATCTCTTACGCAACATTAGTTTCATGCTTTACTCCGGTCTATGGTTTACTCTGGTCTATGGAAGGCGGACTACCAATTCAGGGGGACTAAGATTCCTTTCGCTCTGGGACTAGAAATTGAACCCGGGATTTATCGGTGCAAAGCGAAGTACCGCTGCGCTAAGCCGCTTCCCCAGGTGGGATTAATGGGGGCGGGTGTTCATAATACCTTATACAGGGCTCAAGTTCTTCAAAGTTAGTTAAGGTGTTTAGTGCAAGAAATTAGCTTTTTCATAGGTTGAAAGATAATATTTCTGAACCCAAGCAGAACAAATGTGCTTATCTGAGAATTTGACGATTTGTTAAAATTAACAAGTAATTCAGAGCGATAGATAAGAGCCATATTGCCTGGAAAAACAAACAAACAAACACTAGAACTATGTAGAATAATATTTTGCATGTCATGATATCTTTTAATTTTACATATTCATATAATAATTCAATACATTTTTAAAACATAATTTTACATATCCCCATTAAATATCTACACATTCTTCTGATAGCTTTAAACCCTTAAGGGAGGGGCTTTAATTTACTCAATGTTCCCAAATAAAGACCAGTTTGAGTAATGTACCATATTATAGTCCTTATTGAGTTTATCAAAAAAGCGCACAATTCTGATACGGTTGCCAACCACATATAGCCTCTGATTGGCTGAAATTTCAAACAATTGCTAATATCACCAAATTTGGTAAAGGATGAAAGTATGGTGGGCACCATGAAAGCAAAGTTTTACATGCTTGCCATGGCAATAATGAGCCGACCAATCAGGTGATTTTACACCGTAATTCAAATTTATGATAAAAATCCTTTACCTACTGACTTTTTCAGATCTCCTGATTAAAACTTTGATCCTTCTGTGACTAAAATTTTATAGGAATTTTAGTCACTTCAGGTCCATAGTTTTAATCAGAAATCTTAAAGTCAACGTATATTTGTATATCATTTATTTTGGAACATTCCTAAAAAAATAAGCAGACGATCCATGCTCTTTGATAAAGGAAGGAAGTATCTACTATATCAAACATATGTACATACCCGGTTGGGGGTGTAGGGGTTGAGGGGGGAACTTAAATTTGGTTTGGGTAGGGATGTGCCTCTGGGAAATTTGAAATGCAACCTATCCAAATACCAATTTTCAAGAAAAAGGGACCCATCCATATATCAAATCTTCCCAATTTTGGCAAAATTCTGGTTTTGAGATGAATTGTCAAAATTTGCGCCAAATGGTGCAAATTATAGAAAATCTTAAGAGAACCCTACCATCAAAATACCACATTTTGCGAAGAAAAAGGACCGACTGAAATTACAGAGAGCCTGATTTTGCTACCCAAATTTGCGGCACGTCCCCATATCCCCCTTTGTACCAAGTAAACCCCGCAGGTGTACGTACATACAATCTTCGGGCATGGGAGTAGGTAAGAGTGAAATTTGGACTTATAAAGGGAAGTATCTACTGTGCATTATGCTTGCTCATACTGCCTGTTCACAATGTATAGCAGGGCTGTGCAGCATTAATTTTTGGAATGTTTATATTTTGGAACAGACAGTACTGTATTTGAAATGAGTTTGAAATGGTTATAGAATAACTGGTTTTACGTGACACACGTGAAATTGTCAGAATCATGCTATTGTCTGCGTTGGACAACTCAGACTTTATAACAATATTGAATACTGTCACCACTGCAGGATTCATGATGAATGAAATTTCATTTTATCCTCCGCTCATCAGTGAAATATATCTGTTAGTGTTACGGTAAAGAACATGTTTAGGAGCAAAACATGGTGCAAGAATTTTAAAATAATAAAATTTCTACTTCATTTCATCCCAATTTTTCACACCATGTTACCAGGCACAGAATGTTATAATTTTAGGCCTCGGGGTTAAATTCCACTACCTTACCTCAGTGACTTCTCCTCAAAAATAGAAACCAAATTGTATCAATCATTTTATATTTTAACCCTTTGAACCCGACGAGCCGGTATACCGGCTCACATGTACATGTACCGTATACCCGACGAGCCGGTTTACCGGCTTCAAGGTCACATGTCAGAAACTTGGATGTGTGTGTCAACAGGCATGGGTAGTTAAAATTTCCAATGGTCTTATTTATATCGGAAGACACCAATAAAACTTTGAACACATGGTTGATCGGCCATTCTGCTCTTATATACTCGACAGAGCTGAATCATTCCTCACATTTTCGTAAATTTGATCAAATTTTCAACAAATATAGCTTCGCCCATAGACTACAACTTAAATGTCGAATATGTTGGTCGACATAAATAGTATTTTTTTGTTAATGCTGGTTATTGGAACATTTCAGACTAGTGTAAAATGAAAAGGTAAAGCAAGAAAAATCAAAATAAAAGTAAGTTTAGGCATTATATTGTGTTTTTTAACTTTCGGGTTGGCTTGGCTCAGCGGTACAGATGCACGTGGAAGGGTTCAAAGGGTTAAGGCCTCGGGCTTAAACTCCAGCATCTTACCTCAATGACATCAAAATCAAAAGAAACATAATTTTTAGCAATAATTTGAACAAATTCAGCCTATCTTTTGAAAAAAAAAATATGCTTCCCTGACTCACTCATAAAAACATCTCCCTTTTTTACATTATTTGTACAATCTAAAAAAAACCTTTCCAGTTTTAGATATCTATACACTCTTAAAATAATTTCATCATTGTCACATAATTTTACATATAACCTGCTAGAATAAACGGTATATGCATGCATGTTTTGCAAAAAAACAAAGTAAAAATGGCATATCTACTTCGTTTGATACTAGAAAATACTTTCTTTTTACTAAGTTCCTCAATAAGTTTGACGAGATTAATCATATGTATAATTTACTAATGAAAAAGAAAGTATCTTCTATATTGAATACATATAGATACAACATTTTGCATTGCAAACCTTGATGAGGCAACAAGATGCATTAAATGAATACAATTAAGATTGCACATATTGAATACAATTAAAACATGAAACAATAGCAGCAAGAATGTTAACTTAATTGCTCTTTAAACTCGTGTGGGATTGTCACATATCACCATATAGACCAAAACATGCGCCTAACATACTTAAGACCACTATTGTTTGGGTTTACACATTGTTGTAAGTCATGTGGTCGTTATCCGTATGGTTTATCCGTTCATTCCGTTATCCATACGGTGGTGGATCATTTTTAATAACAGTTCCTACATCTTGCATACCAGTTGTTCATGTTTAAAAGTAAGTTAACATAGTTAATAAATATCACCATTTTATCAACAATTTCATAACAACATTCCTGATTGGGGATAAATACCCTGGTGGAGCTTCTATCAAAAGCTGGATAACATGTCCCAAATGTTGTCCCTAAACAAGGATTATTGGATGACCCATAAAATCATCATATAAACAAAGACTTTGATTTTTTTACTCAGATTCAGTGACAAATCATATCCTAATTAATAATATGATTTAAATTCACATATTTCTATTCTCCACCTGAAAGACCACATTTCTATCACATGTTTTAATCAATAAAATAGACAACCCCCTGGTCTTGATTTTTGCATGTTTCAACAACAGTACTAATACAAAAAAGAACCCTCTTTCTGTTTGGTAGTTGGCAGTTGCAAAATAAGTGGAGCATAAGTTTGGAAAATATGTTTAAGAAATATACTGACAGTGTCGGCCTTGCTTGTGCTGCTTGCAGCGGGTAAATAGCACCCTTAAAAAGTACCCTTTTTCTGTGTTATTATACTGGAGTATGATATCCATTTTTGATAAGCAAGTGCATTCCCCCTCCCCCTACTGCTCCCCCTACATGCCCTTATAAGAATACACTGACTATTATGGAATGAACTAGCCTTATAAAATACAATGACCAAATATAATCTGTGAAAACATGCCACAGGTTGCAAAATACCAGGTGTCCCAAAAAATATGTAGGAAATGATTGTTTACAAAAAATTACAGCATTTAGAGAATTCAACATTCGCATTACTTATGAAACATATCTCTGTTAGATGTTTGCAAAATTTAAATATGACAGCATTATTATTTTTTGACTTATCAACAAAGATACATACCTATGTAAGAAACATATTTTTTCAAAATTCAACAAAATCATAAGCATGTTTGTTTGATGTAATTTCAACTCTGGTTCACCCCCTGTGAACGTTATATTGACAGGCCCAAAGTTAAGGAAAGTCAGGTTACTTTATAACATAGTATAGGGTAGGGTCTCTCCTTTCCATTGATACCAAAATCATGAAAATCTGACAAGTGGTTACGTAATTATGACGTCATAAATTACTTCAGTTTCGAAAATCATGTCGAAAAGTCTGAACGATATTTAGAAATAACAAAATTTTGAATCGGTTGCCCAAAATCAGATTGGGCCATTCCAGATGTATTCCGCATCCCCCCTATGGAAGGCATGTCCAAATATGTGACTTGCTCCAACGAAACCAAGACAAAGTCAGAAAAAATATTTTTCTGATTTGCTCATATTACGAATGCTGACATTACAAGCTTTAAAATGATGTATCACTTGTCACCATTGCTCAACCTTTTATCCATGAAAAATCAATATTTCACTTGAAAATTCCTTTGTTTTCCATTGTTTTGTGGCATATTCATTGGGCTATAACTCCATAAGTGCTCTGGCGACTTTGTCCGGGTTTTGTGGAAGCAGGTCACATATGACATTTCCAGTTGGAATTCAATTCAGGGTTCCAATTCCAGCTGTTATTTTGGCCTTCAATTCCAGTTGGGGGGTATGGAAGGCACAACAAATTGTTGAAATTCTAGTAGCACGAAGTCTATAAAGTCTATGGGGAAGCTATGGAAGGTGTTTGCATTTGCATAAATTCCAGCTGTAAATTTGTTCAAATTCTATTTTTCACCCCAATTCCAGTTCTGGCACATGAAATTCCAGCTGTCATTTTAACTTTAATTCCAGAAGTGCATTCCATAGGGGGGATGCGGAATACATCTGGAATAGCCCAATCTGATTTTGGGCAACCAATTCAAAATTTTGTTATTTCTAAATATCGTTCAGACTTTTGCTAATAAATAAAGACAATTCTAACATGTCCTGTAAGTTTAAGCCTCATTATCATGCAGATGTTCTTTTTTTTCAAAATTTACACAAGTTTGCAGTTTAAATAGTTAAAGAATCAATGTTAACCATGAAAATTTGAATATGGAATGCAAGGAATACAGGTATCCCTAATTTGCATAATAGATATACTGAAAGAGAGTTCAACTATTACTCATTGATAATTATTAAGTCTGATTGTATACAATCAGTAAGAAAAAATATTGCACATTAAAATATCACAAAATGTGTAAGCTTATTATTTTAGTGAATTTTGAAAAAATGTGTTTCTGACATAGGTCTACCTTTGTTAATAACTCATAAACTAATAAAGCTGTGATATATAATTTTTATGAGTATCTACAAGAGGGTTTTAATATAATTTGTGCAAAGCTTCGTTTCTCCAACTACTATACTTTTTGCACATGGCAATTTTTCTACATGTGACCATGTTTTTGGACACCCGGTACATATAACTTATTTTGTATCGTATGCAAAATGTTATGTGAGAAATAATTAGTAAATGTAAAATAATAAGTTTTAACATATGACAGCTTTCCTATCACTGGGAAACACATGTGGGTAAAACTTTCATGTTACTTATTTCAAGGGTCTGTAACTGAAGAGTGTAGTCAAAGATGTTCTTTTGTTACATTTTGGCCAAAATGGGGTTTGGGCAGATTTAGGTGCATTTATGGTTTGGGCATTTTTAGAGAAACAAATTGGGTGATTGACTCGACCAGAAGTAGTTTTTACGCTTAAGTGAATTCTGGGTCAAATTTTAAAAATGCTCAAAACTTATCAATTTAATTATACTCTATAAATCTTTAAGTATGCAACAAGCCACTGATTAACACACATAAACCAATATGACCATACGCTGAAATAAATTAGTCCGTAATTTTTGAATCATAACAACATACCCAATCATGTTGAATATTCAAATGAACTTATATTTAAGATCTGTCTATGTAGTAGCAACAAAATTTACTAAAATGATACCAAAATCATGAAATATTTATGTACTAAATGTATTAATATGCAGTGATTCAGTCTAAATCAATCCTAATCAATCATTGCCAGTCTCTTACACAATACAAAAACACCAGTTCACAATACAATGGATATGCTATGGATCTTGTAACAGCGTCTGATTGCTTGTTGCATACTTCTTTTTACTTCATCTGATATGTCTGTAAAGTATTACGTGAACTGATGAAGACCTACGCAATAAGTCACATGTGGGATTCACCGTAGCACAGATTTTACAAGGTCATTTTGTTACGTGAGTGCAAGAAAGTCATATCTGCAATGGCTGCCCCGAGTTATATCTGCAATGGCTGCCCCGATCTATTTTACCATTTGTTACAAGAATGTGAAAAATCCCTCAAAAGTCCATTGTCTTATGTCAGTGGTTTTTGAAATGGTTCTTCAGGTGACAGTGTCACCTGAAGAACCATTTCAAGAAGCACTGACCCAAGACTGGAGATTATACAATTTGCAATCCAAATTTATGACAAATGGCAGCTATTGCAGATAAGACTTTCTTGCACTCACATGACGATGACTATTTCACATTGTTCTTTATCTTTCACCATCCACAGGGCAAAGCTATTATTGGGATTACCAGACTTTTGAGTAGAAAAGACTTAATAGATACAATTTACATTTGTTTTTTTAAAAAATACAGACTCTTTGTGAATTTAAAATATATCATACAGAAATGTTACATAATTATACAGGATTCATGAGCTAATCCACTGAATATGTTGTGTTGCAAATATACATGAAACTGAACTGTCTTTCTTATGACATAATAAAGTGAAAAGCGTCATCAATTGCAAAAACCCTGTGATCATACAAATTCAATCAAAAAGCAGATACACAGTATAACCTGTTTAAGCAAACCTCTTTATACAGATGTTATCCAACTGAATTATTTTGAAAAAAAAAAAAAAAAAAAATCACCATTTCATGGATTCAAAATCAGAAAATCCTGAGTTCGGACAATGATATGACAAAACCTGAATCCAATGTAAATTCATGCCGGTATGACATCGATATGACACCGGTGAATGCTTGCGATGCCCGATTGGACACCGGTGGTTATGGGACCATAACTGAAGATATTGTGTACAAGCCGCAAGGTTTTAAATTGGAATTAAATTCTTGCGGCATGCTTCCGGCGTCTCTACGGCTCACAGACACCGACCGGGCACCAGCCTTTGTCTGATCGTGTCCTGTTGGTGTCCGATCGGAGTCTACTGAATTGACGTCATACATTTACATCAAACACCAAATGCATCAATGCAAAGAGTTCAGAAAAGCGAACATTCCTTACATTTTATTGCTGGCGGCTGATGCAATCCGCTTGCATTTGATTATGAATTAAAGGTTACAGGAAAAGAAAATAACGAAACTAAGTGGAAAACATCAATGTAAAATTTTAATAAAGCACAAATAGTCAACGTTACTCAAAACAACTTTCAAATATAGCGCCTTTTTTATGACCTCGAAAGAACGATTTATCTGAACTGCCCTGCTATGATGCTTACATACTTCGATAGCTTTGTCTCGACGTCGCGTCATGCTTTGTTGCATCTGGTGTTTTGATATTGTATATTGGACAGAGAGTACAAAGCGACAACTAGTATGAAAGCAAGGTCGGATGACGTCGGTAAGTGTTCAGAGATTTTCGAGATCCACGGATATTAAACAATACATATAATAGTTTACTGGGTGTATATTCCAGGGTCTTATGAAACTGTTCGTACACTAACAGGCGTAATCTCACTCAGCCAGTTCAAAGAGATTGTTTTTGAGGTCGTCAAATACAGGTTTGCATGGCGGTATATTTGAAAGCATTTATGAGCATCATTTACTGTTTGTGCATAATTGGAATTTTATGTTGTTGTTTTTCACTCAGTTTTGTTATAACAAATGTATAGAAACTATGTGATATTTTCTTTTCATGTAACCTTTAAGCAGTGGTGTCTTTTGTGGAAACACATCTGTTCAAAGTGGAAGAGATTCAAATATAATTTTAGCTTACCATGCAGGTTTTCCTTCTGGTAGACAATTTGTTATTGATTGTGGAAATATACTTATGAACATACAATAGCATATGCGCTTGTCAGTTGCTACTCAAGCCTCAGGTAACTGGGCACTAGATTCCCTACCATTTTCTACCAACTTCCCAATAGGACAGATAAGAGCATTTTCAAGCATGGAATCCTTGATCAAGTTCCAACCCTATACGATGGGATTTCCCCGTCTAGAGCTTAACTCAATTACCAGCCCAATTGACCACATAAGACCACCGTCATAACCCTGTGCATGTTCCCAACAGGTGGGGATGTCCACACTGCACAAACCACCTGCCCTATCATGACAAATCTAGGCCTGGAACCGGGGGCTGGGGAAACAAACTGACAAGTGCATAATCATAATGAAAAGACAAAATCAAGGATTCATCCAGATGCCTTGCAAAGTAAGAATACAGTATGTGCATTACAGATACATTCAAGTTACTTCTTTTTACCTTGAAAGATACCTGCCGAAATAAGCAGATGATCAGTAGTCTGCAAGACAGTTTTCATCAAGCAGTTGACTGCCGGACAGGAAACAATTATGCAGAATGCGTATAACAGATACATACAAGTTTCTTCCTTTTAACTTGGGAAGATACTTCCTTTTACTTTGGAAGAATTATGCAGAAATAAACCAATAACTAAATGCTGTATCTACAATATCAAACATATAGACACACAATCTTCTATACCTTGATCAAGACTAAATGGGCTGAAATTACAAGGCTTTTCGTCATCCCCAAGTTTACATAATCCTACTTACAAGTGCGCTGCATCTCCTGCATTTGTGATGTGTTCAGATAGGCACATGCTTATCTGTATCAAATCATGATGTGAAGAGGCCCGCCTATTTGGTATTAAGGCCTAAAAAATTGTTTGTTTGCCCTTCAGTGGAAAAATTAATATTTTGGGTCGGTCGGTCGGTGTTGTTATTTTTTTTTTTACTCTTACACATATATTTTAATGAATGATCTCATTTTTGACTTTGTATGGGAGATTCATATTATGGATGACTTCAATATAAACATTTTAGTATGGGAGAAGAATTACATGAAATCGATGAAAGTTTGATGGAAGCATCTTCTATGCTTTGTATTTGTATGTATACGCTTTGTATTTGTATGTTTACTGCACTTTCACTTAGAGGCGGCTTCAATACTCAACCGGCGGTTGTGTGCTGGTTCTGGGCGGTTGGCTATTGTTTATTCCGGTTGAACCGCCCAGAACCGGCAGACAACCGCCGGTTGAGTTTTGAAGCCGCCCCTTAGCAGATTTATACTACGGGTGACTTCAATATAAATCTTCTAGTTTGGGAGAAGAATGAAATGAAATAGGAAGTTTGATGGAAGTATCTTCTATGCTTTATATTTGCACAAACCACATTTTTACTTTGCAGGCAGAAACATGGAAGACATGTTTGACCAATAACATTACACACTCAATGAATACATAGGCTTTATAAAGACCTATATCTTATATACAATATAATAATAATTAGAATACATAAACTGTCCTCTATGCAATAGCTGCCATATGATATATTTATGTAACACCTTGTCCCTAGATCAGTCATGCCCTAGATTGTAAAAAGGCAAATCGGGCGGCTCAGGACACGATTAATAGAAGCTACTAAATTTAGGTACGAGGGATTTCTAAAACGCAAATTTAAGATATGTTTTACGTGTATTTCTATAGGGTCACATATAGAAAATATTACAAAAATTGTATTTTTCCCTTTCCTCAAAAAATTACAAAAGTGTTCTTATAGTAATATA
>JXSR01S037402.1:96197-106937 GCA_000969725.1 Ophiothrix spiculata | reverse complement strand
TTTACAATTTCTGATTGAAAAATACTTCTCACGTACCAACTAACAAATGTATGACTGAAAAACATGTTAATGTGGTCGAATAAAAAAGCTGATTTTTTGCTTGAAATCAAAAAAAGGTTTAGTTTTCACTGGAATGTGCCATATGTGCCATATGTGCCATATGTGCCATATGTTGGTGCCATATGTTGGCTGGCAGACTATACTGCATTTTTGTATAAATTGATTGGATGACTCATGAATTGCCACATGGTGCATTCTTACAGAGACAAATTGTTTAAGGTTTATGTAATTTAGTATTTATCTTGTAAATTGTTGAACTTTATTAGGTAAGTACCATCGGTATTACGTGCGTGCTTAGCTTGGGTGACGTTTGTTGTCAATAACAATAATACATACAGAGCATTAGAGCGTAACAGGGTTTTCCATTTATTGCAGAAATAGCAAACAAAATTAATTAAAGACTATAGAAGAAGAAGTACTTAAGACACATTTTGACGAACTTGAGTTATAACTGTAAGGCCGGAAATATATTGACAATTTTGGGAGCGATATATTCCATCGTACGTAGTCGTCACGCTTGAACGAATTGTTGGTAAAATTTTGAAATTTTTCAAAATATGTCTAGGTACGCATCAGATTAATTGTCATGTATATACTTTAGATTACAAATATACAGGGTGTCCAAAAATCTTTGCATGGAATCACTTTAGACAGTGGACTATGGTTAGTCATGCATTCATTATGTGCTTTATGTATTCATTTTTATGTAAAAAGGGATTGAGTTCCATCTGGTTCTAATATGTTGAGCTTTAATGCATCTGTTCTTATGGTCTACTTGTGTATATGGTCTAGGCCAAATTTTATTGAAAAGTCGGAAAAACAGTACTTTCATATATTTGCTGCGGATTTTTTTCTTCTATAAATAGGTTTTTCGACCGCCATTTTGAAATGAGACTATCAAAATTCAATTTTTGCATGCTTCCTAAGCAGTATAGACTGAACCTTAACACCTAACACCAATTATCTTCAAATTTCAAGAGAAATTTTGCCGAGAGCATGGTTTTGACTATTTATGATTCATTCAATAAAAAACATATGTATGCAAAACTGACCCAAGTCCATGGATTTTGAAAACTTTTGAATACATTAAGGACTTTTGGGGGCACTTGCGGTGCGGATTCATTTTAGTCCTTCATGCACAAGGTAACCGTATTAGAAAGTCTCTCCTGTGTATAACTTGATTTTGAAAAAAGTGGACTTGGGTCAGTCTTGCATTCTGGTTTTCAATTGTTTTCTGAAGAAATTGTGAAACTGTATGACAATTTATCAAAAATGAAAACTAAATAAAAAGTAACTAAAAGAAATAAACAATATTCGAATATCAGATTAATTTTGTAGATCAGGGTTTGTGTTTATGAACTGTGATATGAAATACATTTTATTGAAAGGCAAAAGAACAGAAATGGAATTTTAAAAGATATGTTAATGTACTTAAATAAAGGTAATTTATATACCTGTCAAATCATGAAATGTTGAAAGCGAGAGAAGGACAAAAAAATACATAACAATGTTATTTTGCATTGACCTGTAACGATTATTGACAAAACTAAAATGTTGATTCTAAAGGGAATATTGAAAAATAAACCATTAAGGAGACAGCCCATTTCCAACACAGAGGGTGCTCGAATGTCACGTTCACCGCTCACAAAACTCAGGGCAATGGATGAGAGTCACCATAAAAAAAGGTAGACTTTCAAAATAATAGGGGGCGTCATTGGGTGACAGCTCAGTGAAAAGGGGAGTCATTGGGTGAGAGCGGAGCAAAAAAGGGGGTCTATCGACAGGAGCATGACGCGTGCCAATATATGAGATTGCGCCCTCTCCCCCCGGTTTTGAACATGATTATAATTCGTCAATAGGTTTCTTTGAAGAAATCGAAGTTGTTTTTTTTTTTAAATTTTAAAATTTTAAACAGTTTTCATAATCCGAAATTGTTCAGCTATTACCAGATTGTAAATCAAATAATAATGAAGGAGTTTGACAGGATAAACAAGATTTCTAATGCTAGCAAAAGCGACTGTAACATAAAATACTCCATGGAAATGGCAACTTTTAACACTAAATTTTACGTTCAAGCGCTTTAAAGATCATTATCTAAATTATCATAATACGTGTCTTGACCGTAAGCATGTAGATTTTCAATACGATCGGATAGTTGCAATTAAAAAAAATGGAGAATTTTGACCAAAAGTCGTTATTTTTTTTTTACTTTTAACATATTCCTTTAAAGCGATTGATGTGAGTGACATTATCAGTCAAGACTTATCTACAATTTATAGACTCTACTCACCATGTATGGCAAAATTGTTATAGTGTGTCAGGTATGAGTTCGTAAAAATGATTTATAAATATTCAATTCAGCGAGTTTTGGATATCATTCAAAATAAATAAGTAACAAAAACTCAAAATGCGCAAAAAAAGAAATGTAAACTACACATAATTAAGTGCAAGTAAATTGGGAAAATATGAGCACATTTTACTTCAAAATTTACACCCTGTCGTTCAGTTCATATAATCAAACTCAATATGGACAACTAAATAATTTGCATTTGAGGAAAAAGAAGAAGTGGACATTTTGTATTTATAAGTAAATTTTCAAGTTATAGCAAAACTGACACTGGAAAAAAAAGCCGATAGTATGATTATTGAAGTTCATTTGGTTAAATATGACTTTTGAGTAAAAAGAAGTAGAGAAAATTGTGTATAAGTAAATTTTCAAGTTAGAGAGCAAAATTAACATTGAAAAAACAGCCGAAAGTATGATTATTGAGGTTTATTTGGTTAAATATGACTTAATATACACATGTAGGCCCAAAGTATTCATTTGGTATTTTTCGTATAATGTTATGATGAGTCACTGGTTATACTTGTAGACAGTCTGATATCAGCGCCCGTGAATGTCCAATTGTTCATTATTCTTTTATGCATGAAAAATTATCGATGGATATGAATACTAGTATACAAAATTTTAAAATCGAAAAAAATAACTGAAAGAAGTCTGAATTTCAGAAAATTTTACGCAGAGCAGATAAAAGAAAGTCTTAAAAACATATTAAAATTTTTAAAAGTTTGAAATTTTAAACTGTATGTCTAATACCAAGACATTTAACCGAGTGTTTATTTTGAATAAGAGCGTTGAAATTGTGTCTCAAAATGTAAGCTAAAATTAATACTTATGGGCATTTCCATGAAAAATGGACATGAGTCAAAAAATCAACTTCACTTCTGGACTTCATTTTCATTCCCAAGTTATTGTTTACATATGTGTGGATCATGATATAAACTTTTTTACCCTATTCTGTGTCATTTTTGGTTACGATTCTGAAGATGTAGTTGAGCTCCCAAAACTAAGCTGAAAAGGGTGCATTCTAAATTGTATTTTATTTTAAAACAAAGAGAACCAGCAAGGTAAAACATATTTTTGTAGGTAGATATGTCATCTTTCAAAATAAAATAGGAATAATTCTACAACATTGCAGTTTTAGCTATACGGTGGATAGCCTTGCTCCAAGGCGTCAGGCTGTGGACCTACTTCCATATTCCTGTCAAAATCTACATGATCTGTGTATAAGCATTATTTTAATAATTTAAATTCCTACCCCCAATGTTCATGGCACAGCCTGATGGCATACCTCCCTCTGATGTTGGTTTGCTAGGGACGCCTTGTAAAATTCCTAAGTGGATCTTTCGTCAGCTCTATCCTCTCCAATGTAAAATGTTGAAATTTGCCTCCAGAAAAGAGGCAGCCAATAGAAACAGTCTGACTTTGGGTGGTTGTAAATTTAAAACATAACAGGTAGGTTGCGTAGTTATAAATTTAGCTTAGAACAATTAGGTTTCTTGATATTTTACCAAACATGGGCTCCTAATATTAAAACACAATTTGCCTGCAAATAAATGATAAATATGTGAGTATTTATGGTTTAACTTTCTTTACCAGTTTATTGTATTTATTCTCTGAAACACCCATGACATAGTGGATCAGTCCAATACACTTTCTTGAATTTCTCAAAACAGTGACCAAAGCTCTGAGCCCCTCCTGTGATGTTGTTACATCATCCTGTTAGCAAATTTACAAGTCTCAGTTGCTGTGTTGGAATCTGACTGATAAACATGATATAGATTCAATGGCTTTGGGCTATCTCAGGCCAAGGTAAAACTGCAGAGGGTCTAATTAATAAACTTGACCGAACTTGGCAGTTTGTGCACAGATTTGTGGAATTTGCCTCAGTCACTGTTTCTGGATGGTTTAATATCATGTAAAAATATTTACATTCTGAAAGAATTTTTATTGAACATTTTGTTTTTCAATTTCCATTGGATTTTTGCTATGATGTTTTTCATTCTTCTTCAGAAATATTAGGGGTTTGGTATCTAGATCCACAATCAGGAAAACAGTTTTGTTTCAAACAGTAAACATATTGGAGGGAACATTAATTTCCAATTTGTTGACTTTTATGATTTCATTGCCTTGAAAAATATGGGTTGAGGTGGATTGGGTGATGGTAGTTATTTTTGTGGATTTTCTTGTACCTTTTGAGGAAGACCCTCTTTGACATTGTCAAATTTGCGAGGGGTTATGCCCAGGTTGTCCATACGGTTTAACTCCCCCTGACTACGGGCTTGCCTTGGTGTAAGTTAGGTCTACTGTTTAAGCATGGAGAGTGGGAATTTACCTTTCAGAGAAAACAGAGAACAACTGAGACTTGGAGCAAGTCTATACGGTGGACAACGATGAAGGTCTTCTTTTGAGGTAACGCGAGTAACAAAAAGACACATTTTTTCTTATATTTTATTAAAGAATCTCTTAATTCTCATGTCATTTTGAATTTTCCTTATACCCATCATACTAAATAATCACACAAATTGAACATTGACTTTAACAACTTAATACAGAGCTCCTCAAAAATACGCGAGTAACAGGTAACGTGAGTAACAAGAGGTAACGCGAGTAACAGTTAACTTTTGATGACAAAAGTAAATACTAGTCCAACATTCTGATGCTTTTTCACTGTTTTCTGGTAAAAGACAAGTAAAAGTAACCTACAAAATTCTTGCAGCCTTAAATATCGTTATTGTTCATGTGTTGTTTGTTAATTGCAGTGAGCCCAGAGTGTTTGCAACAAGTTTAGCCTATTTTAATGCACTTGATTACAATTTTTGCAGTCAGTGCAATGCAAATTAACAGGTGCTCAACTAGTTTTAAAAGTGTGACGGGGAAATAGACAAGCAAACACGATCATAATTCATATTTTTAGAGAAGAATGAAGTAATTCACCTATGTTTTAGCTAATATTAGAAGTTTACAGATACTATCAAAAGTTCTAACTGAATTTATAATGAAAGTAGTATACTGATTTTCAAATATTTAGGGATTAAATTGGGATTAAATATGATGAAATGATCTCTTACAAATCATAGCAAATCACATCAAAATACTTTAAAGACATTTTTTGGTGTATTTCTTCCCAAATGAAAAAATGGTAACGCGAGTAACGGTAACACGAGTAACATAAATGTTATCGGCAATTTGCCCTCAACAATCTTGTTTTTTGCCATTATTTTGTATTCAATGAGAAGGTTCTTTAGTTTACATGAAAATTATACGAGTAAACCTGTTATTTGACCACTTTCAAATGAGTGGACAAATCGGCAACGCGTGAAACGGTAACGCGAGTAACGGACTTTATGCTTCCCAGTGTTTCCATGTTAAGTAGTTCGGCAGATTTTACTGTATTGTTTCGCACTTCAATACCATGGGTATTTTATAAAAACATTCAATTGCTCGTAAGCCTTTTATTTTGAGCACACAAGTAAATCAAAGTTGTGTTAGATTTTGCCATGTCCAAAAAAGGTAACACGAGTAACGCTTTTTTGTACGAGTGCCATGGTCACATACTTTGACAGAAAGTTTGGTTGTTGCTACCAATTGAAAGTCTTGTCTGTAAGGTATACTCGTATATGTGTGAAAGATGAAGGAAGTAGTAGGAAGAAAGAGGAAATGGTGCAAAAAAAGGTAACGCGAGTAACGCTGGAAATGCTCTTAACAGTAATTATATATTTTAAATGTACCACAGAAAACAGAGTTTGAACCTTTTTGTGTTAGTTCACCCGATAATCTTACGATAAATATTGATAAAATAAGTATTGATGTAGATGTTTACTCTTGTGGATCCACACACACACTCAAATTTTCCGGAAATGTTAGTGTGTGAAAACAGTGTAATGATCAGTGCGCATGCGTAACCAATTAATTTAAGTACGCAGTATTTATTTATTAAATATCCAGTAGACAGCAAGCAGTCGCTTGGCTCAACGGTGTTGCATGAGACTCAGAATCTGAAGATCGTGGGTTCGGGTCCCGTCATAGACGTTTTGTAAATTTATATAAATTTTTTTTTTTGTCGTGGCGTGTTAATTTTTCTTCAATTATTTACTGTCACGACTGAAATTCTCGAACGAATTTTTGACATAATTTATATAAAAGAACCCAAAAGGTTACTTTTCAGTCAAAATTCATTAGTTTTCACACGAAATGCAAAATTTTTCAACACAGCGAAAACCGAGCCATTCAAATCGCAAGGTCTGAGCTAAATGCACGCTGCTGGCATCAGATGACCCGTCGTGACAAAAAGATGCTAGTTATCGAAATCTTGGTGCCTGGTTATCGCAATAAAAATCGCAGGCAAGTATGAAGAGTCGATATTAGGTACCTTTCATACACCACATCAACGTATTTATTTCTCTTTTTTTTTCTTTTTTTTTCAATTTTAAAGTCTTATAGGCAAAATATATTTTCCAAATTTCATAAATCTGAGTTTTCATATTTTTGCTAGCGGAATCGACCAAACTGTCGTCTTTTTATCTTCTAAAACAAGATTGATGTAGGGGTTGAAATTCGTATGTGTAAAAAGGCTAAAAACCGTTGATTTTTTTAGAAAATACCATATTATGCATCATTGTTTTACCAATAGCAAACATCACTCACATTATAAAGGAAAAACTCGCAAATTTTCATACCCACGTTCCCAATTTGCATTTACTTTCTTCTTTTTCAGATAATTAGGGTTCAAAGTTAGCTTTATTGGCAGGTCACGTTAATAAAAAAAATCTCGCAACTAAGATTTTGCAATATCGATCGCGAGATCTGGAAAAGACATTGCTCATTATAAGCTCGTTTGCATTATTATCGTTAAATTGTTCTGTGGCATAAACGGTAAGGCGTTAGACTCCTACATAAAATGTTCCACGTTCAGCCAGGTTTAAAGGTAAATTTACTCATATCAGCAAATGTCATTAAGTGTAAAATAAAATATTGAACCATTTTAGATATCCACTCCTCAAAGAAGAAGCGAAATTGTATTCATTTTTTAAGTTAATTTAATTAATTAATATCAAAATGTTAGTTCCAGCAACTTGACAATTTTGAGTTGAACTTTAATATATAAACTTATTATGTGAACATAAAATTAAAACTTATGGTAATTACTCAGTGCATGTACGTGTAACCCTGTTAGTGTTAAGATTATTGAGTAACGGCTATGCAACGAATTGTTATTATTCTTATTGTTATTTTTAGTGCATGTATATATATAAGTTTGGTTGACCTCATATCACAAAAATTCGACACTTCGTACAATTATAGTTCATTCATGCCATGAATAAAACAACTGTATATAATGAAATGAGTGAGTAAAAATGAATCTGAGCAGAACCTTGACGTCGCACTTAATACAAAATCAATGGACCTATAGGGGCTATATTATGACAATCGTATGCTTGAAACCCCGGGGGCACTCAAGTATAATGCTGCAGGCATATAACATGGCCACAGTTTTTCAAAACATCCCCCCCCCCCCTAAAGGGTGATTTTTTCTGAAGCCAAAGTATACCCTCTTTTCCCTATTCCTACCCAAAATGGGGATTGGTACTGTTACCGTTTTGGTTTTAATACTAGGGTTTGAAAAAGTATCATATTTCTCGAAAATGGCTGCTTTTGATACCCTAAACAGTGTCACCTGATTCACCCTTTTGTCCTCAAAAACAACCCTAAGTCACCTTTTTTGCGGCTGTGCCTGCAAGTTAAACTTGAGTGGCCCCGGGACTTGAACGTGGCCTTGTAAGTAGTGAAATTGTCCCTCTTTCTTTGATTCTCGCTTTGAGCATATACATCGAATTCGTGGAGAGAAATAAAAAACAAATTTTTCTAACATGAAGATAATTTTTTTGTCCCCCCTCCATTGACTTCAACGGAGTAAAGCGTGACCTTGAAGGGTGATCGATACATGTACAAAGTACATACTACACAAATATACAGGGTGAGTCAAATTATTGAAGTCGTAATCAACGTAGGAATTGTTTTACAGAAAATCTGTTTATGTTTATCAAATTTAATTTTACTTGATAAATAGCAAATTTAGTCAGCTCTCATGAGAATTGTAGATTGTTAAAATTGACAAATGCAATCAAAAGTTACAGCCGTTTAACTAAAGATTCCAAATGTTGATGTCGAACACATTTGCTTCAACATGAACTTTTTACTGCACAACAGTGGGTAATATCTTATCGATTGTGCATTAATGAACTTGACGCTGCATTCAAAATGTTAAAGGGTACGCACTGTATAGAGATACAGAAGAAGATTCAATGATGCAGATCAAAGTACTGATGGTCGTTATATCAGTGCACAATCTTTACAACCAATGCCAGGAGATAAATCATGGCGCAACACTGTAGCAACCGGGACTGGTATTTTGTTGCAATTAAGTATCATCGGACTCATAGTCCTGTTGAAGATCGCTGTTACGTCTGTTTTGTCTGTTGTTTACGGAAGCCAACCAGGTCCCATCACCTAAAGCTATTTAAAATGATGTTTATAAGTTAAAGACCACACAACTCTTCGTAACAGAAGCAAGGAAGGCTCTGGAAAATCCTGGTCCGAATGATTCAGCAAAACAACAACCGAATTAGAAGAGCGATTGGAGAGTTCTTAACATTACCTCAAGAGTCAAGCCGCTACCCGATATTTCACAGTCAACATTAAACAACCTGCTGTTTTCTTGCATGATTTCATTTCCATAGACGTTCTTATCATAACAATTGAAAGAGAAAACACATTTGTTATCAGTACGCACGTAAACTAAATATTGTAGCTTGTTCGCCGTTCAAATTGGGTACCTCTACTCAAATGACTATAACTTTAGAATGCTTTGTCCGATTTCAACACAATAAATTTTATACGAAATCTAATGAAATATGTCATATCATATAGCAACAATTTTGCAAAAGAATAAAAGGAACTGGTTATATAAACTCACTGATTATATTACACTCTATTTTGACTCACCCTGTATAGGTACCCGACTACCCGGACAATAAATGGGTAGGACTGTTGCATTCATGACACTGATACCAATAAAAATATGTGTAAGAAAACCCCAACTCCACATATCTTGACCATATAGTCCAGCTAGCCTGAGAATGCTGAGTTTGATTATCTTTTATACCACAGAAACCCTGCTGTGGTACGACTGATTTGGCGGGAACAACTCAGTTTGACCCGGTGGAGCGGCTATTCTTGTACTGGCGTATTCAATGTCTTGTATTGGAGACTATTTACAGGCCTTATTGGTCTTTTAGCCGCTCCTCCATAATATTTATGTTTTTTTAATCATACTGATTCTTGTATGTAATATATGTATATATGGAAATTATAAAGAACCCTGATTATTTCAATATACACAGGAGAAACGTCTAACCAATCAAAATGGCAGATGCTAATACGGATGACAAGGAGGTCGACTATTTTGTTCAGTGCATCGAAGCTGTTCACATCGTGTGTACGAAAGCTGTCCGTCCATGTGTAGAAAGCGTCGTCAAAGACTGGCATCTCACTAAACAAGTTCAATTACACACAAGTACATCCAAAGAATTGGTAACTTTGAAGCCATGTTATACACAAAGCTGTCATGTATCGGTCCAAAAGAATGCAGATCGAACTGAACAGGATCAGTGCCCAGTAAGACCATCTTTGTGCCAAAATTGTATTGATTGGTGTCACGCTATAGAGTCTTTATATTGGACAACCATCCCAAAAGATAGAGCCCCAGTTATCTGGGAAAATGTCAAGCCTTCGAAACTTTTCCTTGATCCCGTGGAATTCGCCAAAGCATTTGCAGTTAGGCTGCCGTCTGGTGTATCTCTCGCCTCTTTCGATGATTTTGATGAAGCCAGCCTGCTCCAGATTATGACCAATTGTGGTGCTTGCCATCGGAATGATGAGCTTAGCTGTACTGAAATTCAAAAGGTAATTGTCACAGCTGTAAATTAAACTAACTTCTTTATGACTCCGGAGAGGAAAATGATACCATGTATATACAGGTTAGAACCACACATTTGATATAAAATGAAAAATTATAAAAAAACTTATTTTCCCCTAATTAGCCTGTAACTAGCCAGCACGCCCATTTGGGCCCCACCTAGGGCTATTCCAAAGTATCGTTTGTGACCGAAAAATTGAAAAATTTCACTTAAATGGCTACATAACCTAGCATAAACATTATATCTACGAGTTTGTTGTTGATAATGGTGCTCACTGGTGGGGTCAAGACATGTAGATGTTTGAAAATTAAATTAATTGCTAAAATCCTGAGTAAAGTAAGATTCGGTAACGTTTGTGAC
>JXSR01S037395.1:24436-35146 GCA_000969725.1 Ophiothrix spiculata | reverse complement strand
TCCCAAGTGTGCCGTCATTTCTTTCTACAGCTTGAGTAACTTTATCAACAAGTTCTGTGACTGCCATGTACGTGGAATGATTTGATCTGAACCAACCCTCAAAATGTTTAGGATGTCCCAAATCACTACAAGAGGTATTTGATTGTTTTTGATTTGGATGTTGCGGGGGAAGTTGTGAAGGCTGGAGCGGCCGAACGACCTAGCGGTCCGTGGAAGAGTATTGAAAAAAAAAATAAAACCGACCGACCAACCCTCTTTGAAAAAAGCTGTGGAGGGCAACCAAACAATTTTTTTTGGCCCAATGGTGGCATTTCCAGATGATAAAGAGCAGCACCAGATGTTGCATTGTTCTTCTGTCTGGTACATTCCTTGATTTAGATATATACCAGCAATTGGACATTCCCCTGTTAGAGGTCAATGTGCACCAGGGGATTAAGGGCTTTTTCCAAAGTGTTAATAACTTTATTATTTAATCATTCTTTTATATTGCAAAAAAGTGACAAAGAATGTACAGAAAACCCAGGACATGGTTTGGTTTCAACAAAATATATTAAGAAAATACATAACAAGCAACAAACAAGGCAGTAAAACAGGAAAAAGGGGGAACTGGAAAAAGGACCAAAGTTATGAAACCACAACACAGGAGAGACCAGAGAGAGAGAGGAACTCAGCATTTAATATAGGGACAATTTTCCCAGACAGCATTGTGCCGAACATTCCAAATTGTGTAACTGGAAAGAAGAGCGAGCTGACTGAGTTCCTTCTTCAGGGGTCTCACCTGTCTTGTGGTTGTAATATTATGAGATTTAATGTGGTGTTTCTAGATGAAAACAGCAGTGCCAGATGTTGCATTTTTTCCCCCTGTGCTCCATTCCTTGTGACAACATAGTGCAATGTCATTGGGGGAAATAGGACTTCTTCCTTGGTGTTGATGATATGGATCTTTACACCTCTTGAACTTTTCTGCTTGCAAACTTCCACCCAAGAAAGCAACAGCCAGAATTACTTGGCAACTAAAACAGGTTTGAATTAATTTGAGTTTATATATTATTTCATAACAAAATGAAAAATGATACAACAATTTAGATGCACCCAAAAATACAGTTAATGAATATAAAAATGTCATACATTGAAAGTGAATAAAAAGAAATTAATATACAAGATATACATGGGATACCTAAGAATTAAACCCTTATTTCCAAAGAGGTTCTTTAATTTAAGACAGATAATATTCATGAAATAGAGAAGAGCTTGGTTGCTTGCAAAATGGTGCTGATATGAAACTTCACCAACTTGTACAATTGCAGCCATCCTTAGGGCTCTTTGTTGCACTGCTTCAGGTTCAGTTTGGATGTGTCCAGGCAGCTTGGCGTGCCATATCTCAGTAGTGATGTCTGTAACTAACAAAACATTCAAAATGGAAGTACCGTAAAATTGTCGCATTTTATATGTTAACAATGTGTAGTGTATGGCAAATAGATGGATAAAGCTTAAAGATGAGTTTGGGTGCAAGGTTGGCAAAAATCACAATTTTTTTTTTAAATCATGATTTAAATCAGTGATTTAAATCATAAAAATCAATTTAAATTGATTTAAATCAGATTTTTAAAATTTAAATCACGATTTAAATTGTGATTAAAATCAGCCTGATTTAAATCGGCCAACCCTGTTTAGGTGTCTTCTGGATTAGAACAGATTCTTTTGATGCGGATTTCCTGGCTGTATGGGATGCTTTTAAATGTGTGTTTTGGATGGCATGAGTCAAATCATAGATAATGATGTGCGTCTTTTGGTTTTGGAGTAAAGTGGAGTGCTTTATTTATTGCTTTGGATGGTGATGAGTGTTTCAAGGAATGAAAAAGATTTGTTTGATGTTTCAATAATACTCGTAATGAGCCATCAAGTGTCTTTGACCAATCTACTCTCCATTTCCTTAGTAAAGTTGGCATGATACATTTCAATAATTTGATGGTCAACATCTCTTCATGGTACAAGAAGAGTACATGCTTCAGTGTGTACAAGATCTACAATTGTTTCCTATAACAGGGGAATGTCCATTGAAAATGCAATGGTTGAAATAAGCACTCATAATGAGCCATCAAGTGTCTTTGACCAATCTACTCTCTGTTTCCTTAGTTAAGTTGGCATGATACATTTCATTAATTTGATGGTCAACATCTCTTCATGGTACAAGAAGAGTACATGCTTCAGCGTGTACAAGATCTACAATTGTTTCCTATAACAGGGAAATGTCTATTGAAAATGCAACGGTTGTAATAATGAGCAATCAAGTGTCTTTGACCAATCTACTCTTCGTTTCCTTAGTTAAGTTGGCATGATATATTTCAATAATTTGATGGTCAACATCTCTTCATGGTACAAGAAGAGTACATGCTTCAGCGTGTACAAGATCTACAATTGTTTCCTATAACAGGGGAATGTCCATTGTAAATGCAACGGTTGAAATAAGCACTTGTAATGAGCCATATCAAGTGTCTCTGACCAATCTACTCTCTGTTTCCTTAGTTAAGTTGGCATGATACATTTCATGGTACAAGAAGAAGAAGAGTACATGCTTCAGTGTGTACCAGAAATCTAGAATAATATCTACAATTGTTTCCTATAACAGGGGAATGTCCATTGAAAATGCAATGGTTGAAGCACTCGTAATGAGCCATCAAGTGTCTTTGACAAATCTACTCTTCGTTTCCTTAGTTAAGTAGATTTTTCCAGGTAGTACAGGGGTGTGAGAGTCAGCCTGTTTTTGGCATTTTGTCACCATTTTCAGATTTTTTTTATCAGCCAACTCTCACAGCCCTGGTAGAAGTACATTGACACCAGAACATCAGTAGGAGAGAAAGGTTAAGTAGATGCATCCTTCTCTGCTGCTAGATGAAGTCTAGGCCGAAAAAAATGTTTGTTTGTCCATATTGGCCTCTGAAAAGGTCGGGTCGGTAGGTCGGCTTTTAAAAAAAATAATTTTGTAATAAATGTACATGAAACTCACCTTAAAGAATTGAAGAAATGAACAAGAACTAAACTTAACTTACAAGAATTATATACTACTGATTCTTAAGATGTCTTCTACATTGGAAAATACAGTTCATGTTAATTCATATCATATTTTTATGATTTGAAGATTTTCTGGGTGAATTTTTATATCTTTTTGCATGAAAAATCCTCAAATAAGAGTTGAAAAATAAAAAAAAAACTTTTTAAAGCACACGGTGGGGCCAAATTTTGACGGTCGGTCGGGCGAGGACAAACAAACAGTATTTTTTTTGGCCCTATGTAAGGGACAGCTAAGTACAAAAACATTAGGGTTCTCTTTCTTTATGTATGCTGCAACACCTGCTTGTATTCCCACCATAACAGTGGCATTGTCCGCAGAAAAACACATGCAATTTTTCCATGGTATTTTCTTATCTTTTAAGGCAGTGTCAAGACATTTGAAAATATTAATTCCTGTGGATTTTTCCTCTGTGGTAGCAATCTCAAGTAAAACACCTACAACTCTATTTCCAGTTTCATCAAAGTAACACACACCTATTGGATACAATTGGTCGTCTGCAACACGATCAGAGCTGGCATCAGTTGACCAAGAACTCCAAAGACATGCCGCTTGAGATCAAAAATTGCATGCATATCTCCTAATACCAACTTGGTCCTCAATTAATTCTTCACAACACTGTCTCGATTCTGTGTTACTGACCTAGAATAATGATAACATACACCTATTATGCCTTCATTCATTTCCATCTTGTACACCGACCCAGTAGATCGTTCCATAACTGGGACGCCCAGATGTATTACTCCTCTCCGTGTCACCCACTGACACCCATTGAAAATGCAACGGTTGAAATAAGCACTTGTAGTGAGCCAACAAGAGTTGTAAAACATTTGATTAATCCACACTCCGTTTCCTTTGTTAAGTTGGCATGATACATTTCAACAATTCAATGGTCATCATCTCTGGCACACTTCTAAAAGAAATAATCAGGAATAGTTTCTCCAAACATTTAGTACAACAGTGATATTTAGTTGACTCTCTTTGACTTGAACTACTGTAATGTGTAGTATTCCCCCTGGAAAAAATCAAGTACAATTCTTGTACACATTCCTGAGGTGCAAATTTGGAACACAAATTCGAGTACAATTTAAGTACAATTCGAGTACAAATCTGGTAGTCCTGTTTGGCATACCTTGAAAATTAAGATGGGAGTGAACAAAAAAAAGTACACATTCAAATACAAATCTGGGAACACTACTCTCTCTTTCCTTAGCGCAACCTGTTCTTGCAAAGATCTGGTACAAGTTTCACAATGATGGATTTGATACTTGATGTACCTTTTTGGTTGGGACGTGGTGAACATTGGCAAATGTTTACTGGAGTTTAGTAAGTCTGTCTACAGAACATTGCGGATAGTCTTGGTGTTTTCAATGGCATCAGCAAAATATAATAACTCATACTCACAAACTGCTACCCCATATTTTCTTCTGTCAAATTGAATATTGTGTACCGTTACCACTGATTTGAACTAATGTGTGGTATTCCTATGGTTTATCTCTATTTGTGCTCTTACAAGATGCGTTACATGCACTTCAGCATGTACACACAGTACACTGGTATTTATCTTGACAAGTGTCACTGCACACCTTTATTGTTGAAAACCAATGTCCAAACTCCAAAAAAAAAATGACACCAAAAACTGTCTCAAACATGATTTCCTTATACAAACTTGGCCCTCAGGTAACTTGTTCACATCGTAGTCTTGATTCTGTGCTATTGACCAAGCATATGCATAACATACACCTATGCCTTCATTCCCTTTCAAGTACACTGACCCAGTTACTGCCATTAAAACTTCCATTTTCTGGGATGTCCAAATGTAAGACTGTTCCGAGGTTAGGGACATTAATGCCCATTGAAAATGCAACGGTTGAAATAAGCACTCGTAGTGTGTCATCAGGAGTTGTAAAACATTTGACTAATCTGCTCCCTGTGTCTTTCGTTAAGTTGGCATGATTCAGTAATTCGATGGTCAACATCGCTGGTACCCTTGTAGCCCATTGCTTCAGCTTATCATAATATGCCTCAAGAATAGTAAAGAGTGGCTCTTTTTTGTAAGGACCATGCTGCTGCTGCTTAAAATTATTTTACAGTGCATGATTTATTTATCTTCTTAGCAGAGGGGTGACGATTGAAATTGGCACTCGGTAGTTGTAAAACGGAGTAATCTGCTCTCCATTTCCTTAATTAAGGCCCCCCAAAAAATTCTTTCGTTGCCCTCCACAGCTTTTTTCAGAGAGGGTCGGTCGGTGTTTTTTAATTTTTTTTTAATACTCTTCCACAGACTTCTAGGTCAATCAGCCGCTCCAGCCTTCACAACTTCCTCCGCGACATCCAAATCAAAACAATCAAATACTTTTTGTAGTGATTTGGGACATCCTAAACATTTTGAGGGTTGAATATTGAAAAAAGCAAAAAAAATGTGCCTTTTTTTTTTTAGTTTTCGGTAAGTTTTGCATATTTTTTTAGAAAAAAAATGTTTTCAATAAAATAAAGTTTGGGTCAGGCTGAAAAATAGGGTCGGTCGGTGGAGGGCAACCAAACAATTTTTTTTTTGGCCTAATCATGATCTTTAATCATCATCTCTGGCATCCTTGTATAATAAATGATCAGGAAAAATATCTTCAAACTTTTCATACAAAAGTGATACTTGATCAGGGCTTGATTGACACTTTTTCCATTCATATGGTCTTTGGAACAAGATCACCGCTTTGATCTCCTGCACTAACCAGGGTGTTTGTTTCATTGGCATCTCATTTCTCATTCAATAACACCTTTGAAAATCTTTGACCTGCAGAAGAACAAAAGAAATACACATTTAAACAAATCTTTTCTTCATTTTAATTGAACCAGTGTAAAAGTTCATGTAATGGTACCAATTGGAAAATGGTGAGTATATAATTAATTGTATTAAAGTACAAAGAATAAGTGAATTAAAACTCAAATTAATGTCAAATTGAACAAATTTGTATGCCACTGATTGGAACGAATGTAATGTGTAGTATTCCAATGGGTTAGCTCTATTTGTATACTCTTACAAGATGTATTCCATACACTGCAGGATGCAGTGGCAAATTGGCAAAAAAAAGTTATTGGTAAATAAAGTTACTCGGAGTTAGACAGGTGTGTTTTCTACAGAACATTTTCTGTCTCCTCAGGTTTCCTTAGTTAAGTTGGCATGGTACATTTCAATAATTAAATGGTTAAAATCTCTGGTACCCTTGAATAAGAAGTGATAAGGAATAATATCTACAACATTTCTCACAACAGTGATAGTTAATTGACACTTGTTACATACATAGGGTCTTTGGAACATAATCACTGCTTTCTATCTCTTGCACTTACACTGTAGGTGTTCTATTGGCTTCTTATATCTTTGTTGAATAATGAATATATTAGATCTTCAGAAAATCAAAAGGAATGAATGTAGCAAAGTGTGACAAAATCCATAGACTGATATTTCAAATTCTATATCGTTTATTGTTACTTATAAAAATGGCGCGTTGTGCATTCCTCTTAGCTGCAAATATCTCTAATATCACTTGTAAAGGCCCCCTGGGTAGGTTACCTTGGGGGTAGGCTGCAGGTACTTTACCTGCGGCTGTCTATACATCCTGCATTTGCAGTAGTTTGTACTTTGAAGCAAGTCGAATGCACTTCTCTATATTGGTGCTTGTCAACTACACTTGTTTTTAATAAAAGTTGTGAGAGCGGTACTGGATGGGCGGGATGTGTGCTGGTGGGTGTGTATAATGGGTGAGTGTGAATTAGATTTTAATCATTTGTATCTATTTGTATTTAGTTTCCAATTGTAGTTTGTTTAATTTGTTTTATTTTCGTGTTTCATGCTCAATTGTGTTTAAAAAGTTTTGTTTTAATTCTGTATATATTTTGTTGCTACTATTGTAAACGGTTCAGGGGAAGAACAACTGATTTTTATTTGTTGATATCTGATATCCGTTTTTAAATAAAGTTTTGAATGAATGAATGAATGAATTGGTACAGCATAATCTTGTTAGCCAATAGTAAAATTGTTGTTAATTTTGATGAAAAATGTTTTTGAAATGAATCCTATTGTAAAAACACAACGAATAATGAAGAATAAATGATATTTACAGGATTTTTAGCATTGTGATCATAAATGCAATTTGTATCTCTTTCATGCATTAACCTGACAAATATTAAAGTCCAAAATTCTTTTAAAAATTCTTGTAGAATTACGATATTGAAAATCTCTTGTTTCATTTAAAAAGACCTTCATTTGGTTGACTGAAATCAGCAATTTTTTCATTATTTTGCACAAGGCCGCATATTGCCCAGAGTTTCATGTTTCAAGCTAGTTCAAATTGCAATGTAGTGAAATAATATTTGAACTTTGGGCTTTCAATGATTCCAGTGTCACACCTTCCATCAAACCATTTTGATCCCTCTACTCTCCTTTGTGTATTCATCATATGCTCAACGCATTAGGATGTAATCCACCTGCTGTTGGGCATGTCTATTTCTCGTTATGTGAGATGTCTTAAGAAACAAATCTGCTGTTCCTGGTGATGATATATAAATTCTCCAAAGGTTGGGCAAACCACCAAAGATTTCTCCAATGGATTCTATCGAGCGACTTTACAGGGGTTCCAGGGGGCCGACTCGGAAAAACCGCCAAATATTGTGCTTTATGAAGTTTTCAACCTAATTTTTAGCAATTTTCAACTCTAATTGTCGTTATTTTATGGGAAAAAGGCAATTTTCTGCCCCCTTTATTTTTCTCCCAGGTCTTCAAAATTTCTCCCAAAAAATTCCGAGGTGGGCAAATCGCCCACCCCTGGCTACGCCACTGATATTCCAGCTTCTACTAAGGTGGCAGTCCAACCACTCTTCTCCAGCCTATCACTGATAGTTGTGAGCGCTGCAAGTTAAAGAATAAGTGGCCACATTTACCTGTAGTTTTGGAGATCTCTAGTTTGATCTGAGGTTGTGCTTTTATAAGGGCCTCTCCTGCGTCTTTCACTTTTTTTTGTTAAACTTGTGCCTTCGGAAATGACATCATCGTTGAAGTCCTGAAATAAACAGAGACAAACATTAATCTTTGTCTTTGATCACTTGCTACTATATGCAGAATGCTGGGAGTGCAAATAAGCCTATTTATGACGCCAATTTGGTCTTAGGGCACCTTACGGAGCAAAAAATGTGCCAACTCACAGAGCATCTACTCTTCTTCGACATGGCGTTTTCTTGTAAACGTAACAACAAAAATCTCAAAGAAATTCTCACAAATTCTTTTAGCAAAACAGCAACAAATATTTGTTTGCACAATTTTCTGTGGTTGTTTGGCAGCAGTCGAAAAACGTGTTTGCGTCATGAAAGCGCATTCTGCCCACACGCTTCGGCAATTAACTGACACGTTTGATTGTTACGTCATTTCCCCAACCTTGTCCGTTGTAAGTGCCATGTCAAAACATCTTGGGAAATAAATTACCGCATTTCAATTCACCGCATGAGGATGTAGGCCTATAAGCCTACATCAAACTTATAAGTTTCAATAAGATTGGGGTTCCGGTGGATTCGACTTTTTGTTTTGTTTTAAATTTATTGGAAAGCCTGACTAAAACTTGTGGTGGTATGTTTTTCCTTTCAAAATTCGTTTTCATCAATTGTGAAATAGGTTTTTATAGATATTTGGTATATTTTCAATTCCCTAAAAATCTCAATTCTGAAGTAAAGCTGATCGATTGAGCTGTGCGGCCTCCTGTACGATGTCCCAAACTCGTAAACGCTTGCAACCTTGTTTCAAACTTGTGAAGATTTTAACAACTATATATGCGAATAGAGGATCGAGGCACTTATATTCTTAGTGATGGGGATAATTACCTGTCAATTTCGAATATGAGTACCTTCCCCGTGAACGTATAGAGAATATTATACTTCTGTGTGATCGCAGCCTTAAACATTAACTTACGCGATCTCCATGATCACTGAGGTAATCACTTATTGCAAAATCTAGAGCAACTTAGTTAATGAATTAAAATTCAGAAACACAAGGTCCAACATAGGTTTAAAAGTTAGGCCAGGTTTAAATTTAGACCTGGTTTAAGTGAAATTTTGTATACTAAATGTATTTTTCTTAATCATACGGTCAAATTTTGTTTGTTTTATAAGATTTGTAATTGCATCTTTAATTTTGAAAGTTGTTGTAGTTCAAAAATGCTACAAAATGTCCTTTTATGGTAGTATTAATTTTGAGTTAGACCTGTTCTAACATTAACCCTGGTCTAAATCTTAAACCTCTTGAACATATTGAACATATTGTCTTATCCACAAGTTTATTTCATTTGGTACCACAAGTGGGAAGGCATAGGAGTCTTATCTTTTTGTACAAAGCACCCGGTACATTGTATCGATAACCTGTGACAACAAATTCTAAAGTTGTCAGTGTCTGGCGCAATAGATTCTCTTCTGTCGATTTCACCTTTCAATATCGAGCGACGCTTTGTCATTCTTCGAGATATCTAATACAGTGGCGTAGCTAGGCAAGGTGGGGCAAATACTTTTTGAAGGGGGCAACTCCCCGGATGATTAGACACAAAATGGTACACCCCAATTTTTTTCTCATAACTTTATATGTAAAAATGGCGTTTTTGGACCAGGTCCTTAAAAAAGGAGTAAATTTACTACTTTTTAACCAAATTTTGCAATATCACCTCTCAATTTTGCAATTTCAACTCTAAAATATTATGATTTTTTAATGTGTGCGCGAAGCGTGAACATTTTCAAAACTTATTCTGTTAAAACTACAGAAAAAGGTATAGTAGTAATTGAGTGTGAAATACGGTACTGCAGTGAAAAATTGACTATTTTTATGCATTCTTCTAAAAAAGGAGTGCAAACTGTGTAATTTCAATTTCATCTGTGTACTTTTTTGATTTTTTTTTTTGGGGGGTGGCAAGAGAGGGGGCAAGGCTCCTTTCAGGGTAGCAATTGCCCCCCCCCCCCTTGCCCTATTCTGGCTACGCTACTGCCTGCACCAGCCACCATCTATAGGTGTTCAATTGACTTCTTGGTTCAATAATCCCAAAAGGGGGACTTGGCAGATGATATCAATTTTTATTTTATCATTTCATCTGTTAGAGCATTTTCTAAGCTTTAAAGTGACACCTTACCCGTTGAAATTTATCACAGGGATCAAAGTTTACAACAGAAAATCTGCTGGAAATTCTTATTATTGCTCCCTGAAGGCTCGAGGCAAAAAATACAACAAAGGACAAAAATTTACAAAAACACTGTTTAATAGTATGCAGGAAGAGCTAGCAGTCTGTCGGAACCATACAACATTTCATCTTGTATACAACATTTCATCTTCTATACTACAAGCACTATACCCCCACAATGGACCCCAAATTCACCACTCAAATTGAATTTCACAATATGCAAATCACCCCAGAGAGATGGGTGGTACACAGATCTTGAATTTGCCCCAATGAATTTTAACCCCAACATTTGCACAATAACATTTTTCAAACTTTCACAGTAAAAACTCCCCCCCAAAAGACCCCTGGACACGGACCAATCCGAATCGGCCACTCATCGGAGTGGCAGCGCAAAGACCAACTAGGCATCGGCCTAGATCTTCGGATGGATCCGAGTCT
>JXSR01S037395.1:5155-18038 GCA_000969725.1 Ophiothrix spiculata | reverse complement strand
AGGCTTATTAATTTTAATTTATTGTGATATCCTCTCTCTTTCAGATATTACAATATAAGTTGTCATTTTTGCCAATTTTAGTAACAATTTTGAATTAGACCTTTAAAAAGACATGTCCCTGTCTATTTATTACCGAGCATTGAGAATGAGAGTCAAAGGTTTGATCTAGTGGTTGGCATGTGTAGTGTCCTTGAACAAGATACTTAGCGTCATGTGCTCCTCTCTACGCAGATATCAAATGGATGCCAGCATCCCAGGGGGGGGGGGGTTCTTCGAAATTTTTTGTACGGGTATGTGCCTGCCGGACTCCGAAAAACTGACCATCTCTATACCTATTTTTGGCACAAAAACCAACCCATCAGTATACCAATTTCAATGAAAAAGCACCCAATTTTACTCAAATTGGGTGCTTTTTTTGCAAATTTTTCCCAAAAGCACCCAATTTATGAAAATTGGGTGCTTTCATCTGAGATGAAAAACACCCCATTGATATACCAAAATCCTGGAAAAATCACCCCTAAAGGCAGGCACATATACGTATACCTTGTCAATGTAAGTAACCCCCCCCCCCCCCCCCCCCGGGATCAGTGTTCTTCTTGGGTTGACAAGGGCAATCAGGTTGGAGCTTTGATAGATACAGCTTCAAGGCAGCCACTGGACATTGCCCATCACCCGTTGCAAAAACTTTGTTGTTCATTTGGTGATACTTTGTATCTATGTTTCCTTGGTGTTTTTTTTTTTCATGCTCATTGATGATGTTGCTATATATTCTTGACCTGAAGCATCTTTCTTGATTACAAGCGACTCTTTACTTAGCTCTCTTAATCCTTCACGTCCTCTACAACAAAAAAAGCTGCAGATTGTAAAAAAAAAACCAAGACGCTGCAATAACACAGGGTTGTTCATTGTCAGGGTGTCACCGGTGAACAGTTTAATCAAGTCTTCATCAAGTCTTGATTTCAGGGTATCCCAATGAAACATCATTCCCAGATTTCTTGATTTTCTTTAATGATCCATCAAATACATTATTGGCTGAATTGAATTGTTCCATAAAATAATGTTGATCTGTCAGTTGTATGGAGGGCTAGTAAGGCCAAATAAAAAAATAACATGTTTAGCGTCCCCGCCCTCCATTTTTAAAGATTTTTCAAATTTCTTTTTATTTTGAAAACTTACATCCATAACACGCTTTGAAAAGAGTTTAAAGAAGTTGAAACTTGTTCTTCAATCTTGTAAATGTATAACAAAACATTTCAAGAGTTTTATGACCACTGGTTGGAGGGGTCTTCCTCTCAAAACATAGAAATAATAAGGGTCTCCTCCTAATTTTCAAATAACGTTCGTAACATAAAAAATGCCTACATATGGCACTAAATACGATGATTTCAAGCTATTTGCCAACAAAAAATAAAAAGCCCCTCCTCCTATTTTTTACAAAACATGGACGCTAAACTTGTCTATTGTTTTACTTGGCTTAACCCTAAAAGAGCCGGGGGGGGGGGGGGCGGAATCCGCCCCCCCTCCGGAAATTTTTTTATACCTCCGCCGGTTGTTATTTTTTCGCGCTGAAACTTCTTGACTTTTTTCCTTAAAGCCTTGCGCTTATTTTAAGACCATTTTTGTGAAAATCGGACCTAGGGTTAGGAAGTTGCGTTCCGTAATGGCAAGCTGGGTCAACCGAAAAACTGACCAAAAACTGATTTTCAATGCAAATTACATACAAATCGTGTTTTTTGTTCTTAGGATACACTTCCACTATGTTTTATTGTATTTATTTGATTTATTTAGAGTAAGAACATGCCTAAGTATACTTTGCCACACATTATTGATAAAAATTGCAACTTTTGCTCGAAAAAATTCCGAAAAACGACGATTTTGGCGATTTTTGGTGATTTTCGCGTTTTTGACGCGACGTCACTTATGACGTCACTGTGACGTCATACAAGGTCCGATTTCAATTTTTTTGGTACCAATGGACTCGTGAGGGTCATAGCTATCCACCAGTACCCTACACTTGATGTTTCGTCAATCGGTTTCCGAGATCGGAAGGGGGGGCGGAATCCGCCCCCCAGGCTGTGAGATGGGTCGAAAAAGCCCGGCTCTTTGAGGGTTAAGGTACTGCTGAAGGGCTGCTCTTATGCTCAAACTGGACTTTGAATACTGCTCTCCGTTCGTTTTCCTTACATCGCCGCAAAACTGTTGCAAATCGTTTGTTAGCTCTTCAAAATCTTCAGCTAGATTGTTGTCCCTTCTTCATTTTGCACAAAATATAACAAATACAAAAAGGAAGAAATTAATAGATATTTATTTTAAGAAATTTTGTAGACTGTACCTGTAGCTATTTTTTCATAAACATTTCTTAGACTTTATCTGGCACAGACCATTGCCCAGCTTTAAATCATCAGGCAAATCATTCAGAGGCTTAATTGTTAACTATATGAATATGCCAGAATAAGAACATCCTAACTCCAATAGCTCCCTTCTGTTAATTGTACTTATAAAATGTAAATGTACTGTAAACGCCAATATTTTCGCCCTCAGTAATTTTCGCGCTTAGCCAATTTTGGACCATTTTGCGCGTCATTATTTTCGCGCATATGGACATTGTCTGAGTATGTAATTCCATTTGAAACATATCCACATTAATTTTTCGCGGTACATTTATTTTCGCGCTAAACTCATTTTGCGCGAAAATAAATGTAGCGCGAAAAATACCACTTATATATACAGTATACAAATCTCTGAAAATGCTTTCACATCACTAAAATATCATTTCCATGTCAATATCCTAATCATAGTGTCACATTTGACCCTTTAGTTGACTTTTTTAGACAAAGTTAGATTATTGTTATAGTACATAGTTGCTATATTTAAACAGCCATAGAAAAGAAAACCCCAACTCCATGAGCTACCCTCTGCAAACATATGCTAGAAAAATTATCTAACAATATCTAAAAAAAGTCAGCTACAAGGTCAAATGTGACACTTTGTTAGGGATAAAGACATGGAAATGCTTTTTAGTGATTTGAAAGCATTTTCAGAGATTTGTATGCATTTGTATTTCACAGAACTTAACAGAAGGGAGGTATTGGAGTTAGGATGTTCTTATTCTGGTGTATTCATATTTTTATCAACCCTAAACAGATGTGGCTATTCACATTCTGAACTGATTCAGAGGAAAGTAGAGCATCCTGCCTTGTACACAATGTATGTTTAACTGTCTTCCTATGACAACCAAAACCTTAATGCTAGTTTTTTATGTCTCAAACATGATCTCCTTATATACAAACTTGGTTCTCAATATGATTTCTTCACAACAGTGTTATGATTTGACCTAGAATATGCTTTTTAGAAAATCCTGCCCTCCTTAACCATACAAAACATACATCTATGCCTTCATTTCTATTTCAAGCACCCTGAGTCCCTGACCACACACTGTTGCATTTTCAGGGATGCCCCAAATTATACAACTCTTCTTAGGCCAGGGACACTGACACCCATTGAAAATGCAACGGTTGAAGAAACACTCCGAGTAGACCATCAACAAGTCGTGAAACGTTTGACAAATCTACTCATTGTTCCCTTAGTGAAGTTGGCATGATGCATTTCAATAATTCGTTGGTCAACATTGCCAATCGTGTAGTTTGGTAGAGTGATGAGATTAATCTCATCCATCGTGTGCTACCGAAATGCCACATTTCTGGAAACTTCTGATCACTATTGACTTATAGTTTTGACTCATCTCTTCTCATACCTGCCCTATCCACTTGAAGATCAGGATTCTGCGGTCTGGCGCTGTGATTTTGTTGTCTGTATAGTCATCTAGGTTGTCCTGCAATTTAAATCAAGGAAACAACTGTTTATCCATAAACGGTTAACGGTGCGATTCAACAACTCTAACAGTGTTCCTTCAAATAAAGCGGTGGAACCTTCTAATTGCTGCTATTTTGTTGGCAGGGGCCTTTTGGGGCCTTGGAAGTGGGGGATCAAAGAGAAATTCCATGTCTCTTCTTAAAACGTCGGAACCATCCGCTGGTAAAATCAATTGATCGGTTTAGGCCAAATTAATTTGAGGGTTCCTCTGATCTGCGGGGTTGAGAAACCACCAGGCCTTAATTTTTAATCAGAGGTTTCTTTGTTGTTCAAACTCTTTGACCAGCTTCATCTCTAATTCTGTCCATAGTGCTTTTTTACCACTTCTCAATTTCCGGCTTTCTGGTTTGCTTAAAATAAGGGCATTTTGTTGCCCATGCCATCTGATGATATTTTTTCTATGGACTTAAATTTTTATTTCTGTGGCAGCTAAAGTGTGCAGGATACTGTTCAAGCTCTGATAAATGTGAACTTGAAATTTCTCCCTGAATTTCTATCCGAAGCACACTGACCCAGTTGCTGCCAGCTGCCATTAAACTGTTCCATTTGTACACCCTAATGTTAGACTCTTCTGAGGTCAGGGACATTAATGCCCATTGAAAATGCAACGGTTAAAATAATCACTTGTAGTGGGTCATCAAGGATCATAAAACATTTGACTAAATTTCCTTAGATGATTGGCAAGATACATTTCAATAATGTGATGGTCAACATTTCTATCATCCTTGTCAAGAAATAATCAAAAGACACATCTGCAAACATTTCGTACAACAGTAATACTTGTTACATACACAGGGTCTTTGGAACATGATCACCGCTTTGATCTCCTGCACTAGTCACCGTGGGTGTATCATTGTCTTCTACTTACTTGGTTTTATCAAACCTATGAATATATGTGTACCGCCGCGGCAAAAGGGTCCATTTGTCGACTCCTACATGTTGCTCATTGTAGCATATCTGATGTATACAAATACCATACATTAGATATGCTACAAGGAGCAACATGTACGAGCCGACAACTGGACCCTTTTGCCGCGGCGGTACACATATTTGATCTGCAGAAAAACAAAAGAAATATAAATTCAACAAAATGTTTACTTCATGAAAGTTCATCTGTGTTGGTATAAATCATGATTTAGATTTAAACTTTAGATCCAAACACAAGAAATAGTTACCTTTGGAAATGTAAAAATGTAAATGTCAAATGTAAATGTAAAATGTTTACTTCATTATAATGGAATATGTATAATAGTCAAAGTAATGGTGCCAATTGGATAATGATGAGATTGTGAGTATAATTGTATTAAAGTAGATTTTTAGTAATGTTTTGGGTGCAGTTACATGAATGTGGGTGCCATCTATGGCACCTGCATGCACATTGAGGGACACCATGATTTGACATGAAAGCATGCAACACCTTCTTCAGCCTATCACCTCTTGGCCAAGTGATGTATTTGTTATATAGACGTTTAAATATAGAAACACTCATTTCATGGACAATTTTGCAAGCTGTCGAGCGACCAATACCAAAAAATTGACCGATTGTCCGAAATTTACCAGGTGTTAATTGCTAACCTCCATAATGTCACTGCGATTCTCTTTTCTACCAATATTGGGACTTTAAAATTTGTTTCTTTTTTGGTTAGATCTGGTCTAAGATCAGCACACAATTTCATAAAGGTATTCTTTTCTATCCTTAAATTTCTCTACCATTGTGTGTCATTATACTGCCAGATCACACAATCCTCGAACCACGTTGTGTATTGTGGTATGCAAACGAGATCTATGGCAACAACTCGAGTTGAACTATATAGACTAAACTTATAATTAATAACGCTAATATAATACGTCGCATTGATATATAATTTCTCATATGTCAATCAGGATTGTTCCTTGATAAAGTTTCTCATAAGTTTTATCATAATTGTCACATGGATAAGATTCTCTTTAGTATGCGGCATTCTAGTACTTCATACAGCTACCTCCTTGTGGAAACCTTTTGTCACAACAGCCGCGTCAATATATAATTTCTCATTAGTATGTGTTATTCTTTCTGCCTTTACGGGGTTTTAACAATTCAGCACTTCCAGCAACACAGTATAATTATCAGCAGCGCAATATCAAGAATATCAGTTCTTCATCTTATATAACACAATGTATGTACAATAAAAAAAAAAGCTCAAACACAACTCCTCTTTGCCTCAACTGCATCTACAACGTCCCTTCCTTTTCCTTCTCCCTGCCACTCAACCTACAATTTTCCTCCTCCAAACTTCTAATTGCCTTCATTCTCCCTAATTAATAATTCAAGTAATGGTACCAATTGGATAATGATGAGATTGTGAGTATAATTGTATTAAAGTAGATTTTTAGTAATGTTTTGGGTGCAGTTACATGAATGTGGGAACCATCTATGGCACCTGCATGCACATTGAGGGACACCATGATTTGACATGAAAGCATGCAACACCTTCTTCAGCCTATCACCTGTTGGCCAAGTGATGTATATAGACGTTTAAATATAGAAGCACACACTTCATGGACAATTTAGCAAGCTGTCAAGCGACCAATACCAAACAAATGCCCTTGTTCAAAATTCATCAGGTGTGGCTAACCTCCATAATGTAACTGCGATCCTCTTTTCTACCGATATCGGGACTTTAAAATTTGTTTCTTTTTTGATTAAATCTGGTCTAAGATCAGCACACAATTTCATAAAGGTATTCTTTTTCATCCTAAAATTTCTCAACCATTGTGTGTCATTATACTGCCAGATCACACAATCTTCTAACCACGAGATCTATGTCAACAACTTGAGTTGAACTATAGACTAAGCTTATAACTAATAATGCTAATATACGTCGTCTGCTTTGCTCATGTCTGAATATCAACTCCCGTTTTTCAAGGAACTTCAGGTATCTACGAAACCTTGCAAGCCTAGCTATTCCTAACGATGGTAACTCGCCATTGATCAAAGATTGGCTGTAAAATGATAAAAGGCTCACTAAGCTCTCAATTCTTTCTCTCGAAGCTCCAGTAGCCATCTTGAAAACAAATTTGACCTTTGTCGTCCCACAATACTTTGCGGTAAGCTAGGTCAAAGAACTTTTATCTGCCAATTTTGGTAACTTTGCGCAAACTGTAATCTAATATAAACTCGCCGCTCACCCCGGATAAATACAGGATAATTATAGAAACACGCTGATTGCCTTCTCCTTACTTGGTTTAATCAAACCTATGAAAATATTTGATCTGCAGAAAAACAAAAACAAATATTAATTCAACAACATGTTTTCTTCCTTGTAACAGAATATGTGATAGTCCAAGTAATGGTACAAATTGGATAATTGTGAGCTTGTGAATATAATTGTTTTAAAGTTGATTTTCAGTAATGTTTCCGAGTGATTTTAAATGCTTATGCTATGATTTGATTTTGCGGGGATAGTGCTAATATGTAATCAGATGATGTAGCCTGTTTTATTTGACTTATTTTTAAAAATGATATCCCAAGTATTGCGTACACAAGCTTAAACCAATAACACACTATTCTGACAGAAATGTAAGGATTTTACAGTTGCACATTGTTCCACACATGATGTTATCTGCAGATGAGAAATTGTTCCACGTACTTGCCCTCAAATTTAATTGTCAGAATTTTGTCTTTCAAGAATTCACGCTCTTCTTCAATGGACTGCATCAAGACACTGCAGGAACCATGATTGTTTTCATCAGCAATAGCCTCAAGAAGAGGCCTGGTCTATTGTACAGAATTAGGTTTTTTGTTAATATAAAAACTTTTGCATTCACCTCCTATTTGTATGTTAACACCAATGACATTAAAGGTAAATCATAAACTCTTGTCGGGTAAGTAACAGTCATGTTCGCCCCTGTGAATTGAAATGTCACCTAAGCCATCCGCTCCTTCTTTGACCATCACTAATAGTGTGATTTCTTCATTCTTAAGGCTACAGTCCTTTTTGGCGAGCAATAGAGCAGAACGCTATGTTTACTGCAACTTTTGACTGTCCGATCATCACAATTTTTGGTGTACTTAAAGAATAAAGTCTATAGATTATACACAAGCATTTATTAATGATTTTAGTGACAAGAACATGGTCAAAATGGCATCAACAGCTTTACAACTAAAAAGCTCACATGCAACTCTGCTCTAAGTATGTAACACACCATTTGTAGCTTAGGTGCTGTGATGTTTTCAGGGGCAACTTACCTTTGTTGCTTTTCTCTAGAGCTCTTATTTTCTAGGATCTGCCAATTACAGCATATCCAGTGAATCAATGCTCTCATCCTACTGCTTGCAGTTATAAGCGGTCTTGCCAGCAGTTGCATGGGGTTTGTTATATTTGCCAGTTTCTGGGTTGTCCATTTGTATAGGCATGCTTGCCATAAAGAATGGTTCCTTGGTGGTTTGGTGCTGGTGCTTAGTTTTTCTGCGCTTTTGATGTATTTTTGAATGAGCTTCTTGTCTTGTTAAATCATCCCGCAGATATCTTTTCCATTGGGGAGACCTTTATGTTTGTATAAAAAAGGACTACGCGTGAATCCACACCATGACAAGTTTGGACATTTACTATGATCTCCATAGCAACGAGGGACTATCGCAGCAAGGTTGCTCTTTAAACCATCCACATCTTTATTTTGGTGTATAGCGTAGGTGAATACTTAGTTAATGGTGTGTATTCCAATCACTTTCACTCAAAAAATCAAATTGGAGACTTTGATACCAAATGAAAGCACATATTTTTCTCATAACCCCTGTAAATTTTCACGACCATATTATGTTTTGTTGAAGAGATATGGTCAAAATAGTGCTGAATTACCTGAACATTTTGTTAACAAGAATAAATATCCTATATAGGTTTCTATGGGACACTCTTAGACATATTTTTGCCTGTAGTAATAATTTGGCTCAAGGTATACAAATGAAACTTGACAATTGCTTTATGTAGGTGATGACCCCTCATTCAAATATGGAAAAAGTATATGTTAAATTTTTCACCTACCTTTAAATGCTTAATTACTGCATCAGTTAATTCAGCGTGTGATTTTTTCTAATCGTACAGACAGCCCTAAAAGGGCGTTTTGTTTGGACCACGTCTGATACCTTGAAAATGTTCTCATCAACATGATCTCTCAGGTGCTTGACACTTGTGGCGTCGTCATCTCCAACAACAGTCCCAAATAGATAGCCAGTTTCTTTTGCTTCTTTGGCAACCTGCACACCGGCATCAGCCTCCATATAGCACAACTGCAGTTATTAAGCCGTCTTGCCAGCAGTCATATGGGGTTTGTTACATTTGCCCGTTTCTGGGTTGTCTCTTCATAGGTATGCTTGCTTGCTAAAAAGAATGATTCCTTGGTCATTTGCAGCCAATGTTCTAACAGGATCGTCCTGTGTCCTAATGTGGTTCAGGATGTCCTGTTGGAACTGGGTGTCCACATCCAACAAGGTTCAAGATTTGACTGCCAAAAGTGTTAAAAAAATATTTAGGGGTGAAAAATTCAGTTAAAAATATGAAAGTATGTAATTTTTAGGGTAAAAATGTTTTTTTCTTCTAATTTTGGGACTTAAATGACCATATTATGTGTAGTTAATTTTCCTGAAAATTTTGGGGATTTGTCTTTTTTTTCCCTTTCACTTTGCAATCTATCTAATGTACTTTGCTAGCTTCTTGATATGGTTAACTGCAACAATTTGAATACTAGAACAACACCGGTTGTTGCCGACTCTGTTTTCTCTCCTTCCTCAATATGTTGAATTATTTCTTTAAAAGCAAGGTTTTGATGATGTCAGTAAAATGGCTTTGCATTCTTCTTGTCAATGCAGTTTGTTAGAGATCTAACAGACATGATCTGTGGTATTTTGCCTCTTGGGCAACTTAGTCTCCTTTGTTTAACTTTGCCAACAATTCTGAGTCTTTTCAAGCACACTCTCACACTCTGGTATCAATTCTGAGAGTTCAAACTTCATGCAAATATTTATCTTTGTCAGTACAGAAAAAATCATACTGGTGCTTGGTTGGTAGGTGATTTGCTTCTTGTAAATTTCTTTGGCATGTAAGAAATATCTTGCCAGGATTTGGAATATAGTAATTTGCATAATTTGTGCACATAAGTCTTCTGTTCTTTTAAAGTTTTGCCAATACCATTTCCATTAGGCCTATCTAATCGTTTTATGTCAAAAGGCAAAAAGCCTAACTTGTTTAAAATTGGCAGCAGGTTTGCCAGAGACTCCTTACCGGCTTTTGGAATTTGTGGTTGAATACGGGATTTGCTCTGGCACAGTCATTTGCATTACCATAATAAATGTGTGCTTGAGATCAATTAATTTCTTTATGAAGTGTTTCTTACGAATGATTGGCCAAAATACCAATAGTTTTCCACTTCATCAAAATTTCTAGGAAATTAAGTTTAGGGGGAATTGTTTCCAATGGAAAATCAACAGGAAACCAAGCTTGTGGTGTATAGTTTAGTTGAAACACTTAGTTAAGTGCTTAATTACTACATCATTTAATTCAGCGTGTAATTTTTTCAAATTGTACATACAGCCCCAAAGAGTGTTTTGCGTGGACCACGTCTGATACCTTGAAAATGTTCTCACCAACATGATCTCTCAGCTGCTTGACACTTGTGGTGTCGTCATCTCCAACGACAGTCGCAAATAGATAGCCAGCTTCTTTTGCTTCTTTGGCAACCTGTACAGCGACATCATGCAGCCTCCATATAGAACGACTTCAGTTATTAAGCAGTCTTGCCAGCAGTCACTTTGGGTTTGTTACATCTTTATAGGTATGCTTGCTAAAAAGAATGATTCCTTGGTCATTTGCAGCCAATGTTCCAACAGGATCGTCCCGTGTCCTAATGTGGTTCAGGATGTCCTGTTGGAACTAAGTGACCACATCCGACAAGGTTCAAGATTTGACCCCAATTTGACTGCCAAAAGTGTGAAAAAAATATTTAGGGGTGAAAAATTCAGTTAAAAATATGAAAGTATGTAATTTTTAGGGTAATTTTTTTCCTTTCTTATTTTGGGTTGAAATGACCATATTATGTGTACTATTCCTGAAAATTTTGGGGATTTGTCTTTTTTTTCACTTGGCAATGTATCTAATGTACTTTGCTCGCTTTTTGGTATGGTCAACTGCAACAATTTGAATACTAGAACAACACTGGTTGTTGCCGACTCTTTTCTCTCCTTCTTTAATATGTTGAATTATTTCTTTAAAAGCAAGGTTTTCATGATGTCAATAAAATGGCTTTGCATTCTTCTTGCCAATGCAGTTTTTGTTAGAGACCTAACAGACATGATCTGTGGTATTTTGCCTCTTGGGCAACTAAGTGTCCTTTGTTTAACTTTGCCAACAATTCTGAGTCTTTTCAAACACACTCTCACACTCTGGTATCAATTCTGAGAGTCCAAACCTCATGCAAATATTTATCTTTGTCATTACAGAAAAAATCATACTGGTGCTTGGTTAGTAGGTGATTTGCTTCTTGTAAGTTTGTTTGGCATGTAAGAAATATCTTGCCCTGCTAATTCTCGTTTTTTTGGCTCTTCAGGCAGGATTTGGAATATAGTGATTTGCATAATTGTGCTCATAAGTATTCTGTTCTTTTAAAGTTTTGCCAATGCCATTTCCATTATCTAATCGTTTTATGTCAACAGGCAAAAAGCCTAACTTGTTGAAATTTGTCAGCAGGTTTGCCAGAGACTCCTTACCGGCTTTTGGAATTTGTGGTTGAATACGGGATTTGCTAGGGCACAGTCATATGCATTACCATAATAAATGTGTGCTTGAGATCAATTAATTTCTTTATGAAGTGTTTCTTACGAATGATTGGCCAAAATACCAATAGTTTTCCACTTCATCAAAACCTCTAGGAAATTAAGTTTAGGGGGAATTGTTTCCAATGGAAAATCAACAGGAAACCAAGCTTGTTGTGTATAGTGTAGGTGAAACACTTAGTTAAGTGCTTAATTACTGCATCAGTTAATTCAGCGTGTAATTTTTCATATCGTACAGACAGCCCCTAAACAGCGTTTTGTGTGGACCACGTCTGATGCCTTGAAAGTGTTCTCATCAACATGATCTCTAAGCTGCTTGACACTAGTGGTGTCATCATCTCCAACAAAAGTCGCAAATAGATAGCCAGTTTCTTTTGCTTCTTTGGCAACCTGTACAGCGACATCATGCAGCCTCCATATAGCACGACTTCAGTTTAATATTAAGCAGTCTAGCCAGCAGTCACTTTGGGTTTGTTACATTTGCCTGTTTCTGAGTTGTCTCTTTATAGGTATGCTTGCTAAAAAGAATGATTCCTTGGTCATTTGCAGCCAATGTTCCAGCAGGATTGTCCCCTGTCCTAATGTGGTTTAGGATGTCCTGTTGGAACTAAGTGACCACATTCAACAAGGTTCAAGATTTGACTGCCAAAAGTGTGAAAAAAAAAAATTTTAGGGGTGAAAAAATCAGGTAAAAATATGAAAGTATGTAATTTGTAGGGTAAAATGTTTTTTTTTTTCTTTCTAATTTTGGGACTAAAATGACCATATTATGTGTAGTTTTCCTGAAAATTTCGGGGATTTGTCCGTTGTTTTTTTCTTTCACTTGGCAATCTATCTAATGTACTTTGCTTCTTGGTATGGTCAACTGCAACAATTTGAATACTAGAACAACACTGGTTGTTGCCAACTCTGTTCTCTCCTTCCTCAATATGTTGAATTATTCCTTTAAAAGCAAGGTTTTGATGATGTCAGTAAAATGGGTTTGCATTCTTCTTGTCAATGTAGTTTTTTGTTAGAGACCTAACAGTCATGATCTGTGGTATTTTGCCTCTTGGGCAACTCTCCTTTGGTTAACTTTGCCAACAATTCAGGGCCGTATTCTCGAAAGATGTTTAACGCTAATCAATGTTTAAATCGCGATTTAAACCATAAAAAGGATAAACGTAATTCTCAAAGAGTGACTAAATGTAATCACCGTTTAAATTT
>JXSR01S037391.1:61597-74799 GCA_000969725.1 Ophiothrix spiculata | reverse complement strand
CGTTATGTTCACAATTAGCCTAAATCTTCCATCACTTGATATAACAATAGAGGGCTTGCGTTATTAAGAGATTGACATCAACACATGCAAAGTTTGTTTGGGATTTGATTTTCAATACGTCAAATTGACGAAAGGTGCCTCTGAGAGAATATATAAAGTATGGGACCTCATACGTGAGAAAGGATATAGGGTTTGGGGTCGTCATAAGTGATATGTGATTAAGGCAGGACAAAGCATCAAAGCATTGACTCCCAACTTATGATGGAGGGAACCTGGGTCTCTTAATCTTCTACCTCCGTTCAATCCGAAGAAATATTTACTTTGGTTCATAAAAACGGTGAATCCATTAAGTCGTGTCAAAATTCTGCTAAAAAACTTCTGAAAGACCGGATTTCCACCTTCTGGCATGAACAGGTCAAGCCGCTGATTGTTCAGGGTCGATTTTTAGATCTTTTGTGTACTGAGGCTCAGGTGTACCACTGGAAAAGCGTTGTCTACAATTTTCCCACCGGGGTCTGCAAATTTGTTGTTAAGTCTCTTTGTGACACCCTGAACAACAAGGCTAACCTCAACGCTCGGGGGAAAGCCCTCAACGATAAGTGTAAATTATGTAAGAACAGGGCCACTCTCCACCACATTCTCAATCATTGTTCTGTTTCCCTTGATCAAGATAGGTTCACCTGGAGGCACAATAACATTCTCCACCATATCTACAAAACCACCAAGTCCGGTTTTCAGGATCATGCAACGACACCTGAAATTCACTGCGACCTGAAAGAGTTCAGCAATGGTAAACATTCAACAGTTCCTACTTTATGCACAGTTACCAACTTAATCCCTGACTTGTGCTTATTTTGGGAAACTTCAAAACAACTGATCATTATCGAAGTAACAGTCGCCTTCGAGCCCGCCTTCGAGCTCACATCAACGATGCCCATAATAGGAAAATGAACAAGAATGCTGGTATCGTCTCCGACATTCAATCCCACGGCTTCAAATGTGATATCATCGCTCTTGAAATTGGAAGCCGTGGCTACGTTTCCCCCGAAAATCAGAGTAGACTGAAACAAATTCTCAAATTAAGTCATAACCCCGTCAAATTTAAAAGGTTCAGGGACGACATCAGCAAACTTTCCATTCTCTCTTCATTTGCCATATACCACGCTCACAATGAACCATCCTGGGATGGTTACCATTGCTCACTCTTTCTTAATGCATTTGCCTTGCATTTGGTTCCTTGTTCAAGTTCATTTTCTTTGTTTATTGTTTCGTTTCAGTGTCCTCCATGTGTTTTCTACCTTGCGCTTCTCCTAATCAAGGATGGCTGTTCTAGGTTTTTTTTGTGTCTCCATTAATTGTATTTTCTCTGTACTATTAAAGTGATGTGAAATAAATATGTGATTAAGGCAGGACAATTTCAACTATTAATATTAAATTAAAATGAAAACGCCAAGTAAGAAGATAAATACTATGGGACCTCATACGTGAGAATGGATGTAGGGTTTGGGGTCGTCATAAGTGACATAGGATTAAGGCTTAAAACTTTCAAATATTAATATTAAATTAAAATAAAAACGCCAAGTAAGTAGTTGACTATTATGATATTGGACATCATACGTGAGAGGTCCCATACGCTAATAGTCATCTATACTTATTTGACGTTTTTATTTCATTCTCTCATATTAATATTTGAAAGTTTCCAGCCTTAATATAATCCCATCTCATGTATGAGGACCCCAAATCCTACATCCTTTATCCCATATTAAGATAGTCAACTACTTTTGGGCGTTTTTACTTCATTTAGTATTAATATTTGAGGTCCCATAATATGTAGTCAACTACTTATTTGACGTATTCATTTTATTCTCAACCCTGAATACCATCTCATTTATGAGGACCCAAATCCTACATCCTTTCTCACGTATGAGGTCCCATATAATCATGATAATAGTCACTACTTATTTCGCGTTTTTATTCGTTCATTTTATATTAGCAGTTGACACTTTTAAGCCTTAATCCTATCTTATTTTTTAGGACTCCAAACCGTACATCCTTTCTCACGTTTGAGGTCCCATACTATAATAGTCAACTACTTATTCGACGTTTTTATTTCATTTTCAAGCCTTAATCCCTTCTCACTCATGAGGACACCAAACCCTACATCCAATCTCTCCTATGAGGTCCCTATTTTAATAAGGACCTCATAAGAGAGATTGGATGTAAAAGTATAATAATAAACTCACCCGTTGTATTTTACTTAATTCTACATCTAATATTTTAAGCCTTTACCGCAACTCTTATAAGGTCCGTTAAGGGGTGAAAGCACATCACTCATTGTTTCATTTTTGCAAATTTATTTTTTACCATAACTTTTGAACAAAGTGCTTAAAGTTAATAAAAGTATACATTTCCAGAAAGGAATTTTCACAAGGAACATGATGGTGATGTTGATTTTTAACCAAAAATCACATTTTTTGAGAAAATCATGAAAAACACATTTTTTGGCCATTTGGGTTTCCAACCAAGCTAAATATAACATTTTTTGAAAAAATGACCTAGGAATGGGTATTTTTAATTCTAAACACTCACTCGCATGTTGCGTCTTTTTTACTTTTTTGGATTTTGGCAAATTTTTTGATTTTCATGCCAAATAAGGTCAAAAATTCACTTTTTTCCATTTTGGACATTTTTTGACCTTTCTTGTCATTAAAAATTGTTTATTAATAACAATACTTTTCTTACTTATACTTGATGTAGAGCTTAATTGAGAAAAAAAGCGTATGGACAAAACATGTGATTTGAACTAAGGGGAAGGAGGTTTTGATGATTTTCCCCTGGAAGCCCCCTAAACTTTCGCTCGTTCAACCGGTTCCTCAGATACCTCTTTGAAACCCCGTTTTCAACAATATTTCAAATAATGGTACAAAAATGGTCCTTTTAGCGCAAAATTTTTCGCAAAATTTTCATTCCAAACATATTTAAAAATTACTATTTACAGCACATAATGATCGACGTTTTGGAGCTTTTCCTATACTTTGTATGGTAAATCGGGTGATATTTTGCGTAAAATATGTACTTTTTGAAATGCCTGTATCTCAAAAACGAGCACGACATCAAGGACAGCAAGGATTAGACTCTTACCTTATCTTACTTTGTGAGTGATTTTATTCCAAAAGTAAGGATTTTGAATCCCAACCCCTTGTGTGTGTTTTTTTTAACTTAGTAAGGATTTTGAAATTTTACCCGTTACCCTTACTTTTGTTTTTCAAAAGATACGGATTTTGAATCTTAACTCCTAACCTTTATACTTTGATATTTGTTTTTCAAAAGTTTGGATTAAGAAACCTTACCCTTTACTTTGTGATTTTTTCTTTCAAAAGTAAGGATTTCAAATGAATCCTATAAGCCATTATCCTTATTTTGTAATTGCCCCGAAAAGTAAGGATTTTGAGTCCTTACCTCTTACCATTACTTCTATTTTTTTTTCAAACGTAACGATTGTGAATCCTGAGCCATTACCCTTAGTTTTTTGTTTTTTTTCAAAAGTATGGATTTTCAATCCTAAACCCTTACCCTTACTTTGTGTGTGTTTTTTTATTTCAAAAAGAAGGTTTTGGTTTAGATGCCATGACAAAAATTTAAAAGAATCAATCAGGATGTTTTTAATCATAATTTGACATTTTGATATTTGAAATTTCGACTTTCTCCGTTACTTTTTATCTGTTTTTTTCAAACGTAATGAAATCCAGTTTGTCCTTATGTTCACTTATTGGCCAGAAGTTAAGAGGGATCGGCGTATTTGTCTTTTACATTGTTATTTGTGTTTTGCCCAACGTTGGTAGGGATGTACAGGGTGTCCCAGAAAAAAAACCTTACAATCTTTGTGTGCATTTTTTAGGGGTTTAACGGATAGTCAGAAAGTATATAAAGCTTGTATTTTATAGCCCATGAGTTGAACTTTTAGATACCGTTTGTTTCATTTCAATCAGTAGTATACAACACAAGTTATGTTGAATCAAACTTTCGGGTGGATTTTGGTCTGGTCCAATTTCATGATTATTGGTCGTAAAGTAAGGGTGTTTCTGAATGAAATAAAAATGAGTCACCTTGGAAAACTTACCATATCTGTCTTATTTTTACATCAAATTTGTTCATTTTTTCAGCATAGATAAAAAAAAAGCATGTGCGTAGTAAATAAGTAAACATCGTTACGGTTGAGTGAACAGATCAATGACAATACTCAATAGAGCTTCATTCAAGGGGAACTTCAAACTCGTGAAATTGGACCAGCAAATTTTACATTCAATTATTTGACAAAGCATAACTTTTGTTGTACATTACCGATTGAAATGAAACAAACGATATCTGAAAGTTCAATTCATGCGCTATAATTGCAACCTTTACATACTTTCGAACTATCCGTTAAACTCATGAAAATTGCACACAAAGATTGTAAGGTTAATTCTGGGACACACTGTATACTTCATCAACTTTGGGCGAAATCACCCCAAAATTGACCAACTTTCTTGCAGTGTACGGTTGGATACCCGACCGAAAATAAGTCGGGTACACGGGTAGCAAATTACCCAGACCTACTATCAACAGAGGATAAGACATTATATTTTCTAAATTATAAATTTAATGATTCAACTTATACTGCAATCACCCGAATTGTTTTTCCCAGATAATTTCAAGACCAAACTGCTCCTTTCATAAGTGGGTGAATGTCAGCTCGGCGGAACTCATAATTCGTACGTATCCGAATTCGGATACTCCGTATCACAATTCTGATACCCGTATACGAATTTGGATTAAAAACAGCTGAAACGGGATATCAGTTGAAATGAATATTCAGCTTCGCCGCGCACCATACCAGTATGTATAAAAGTCAATAACATTATCATCATTTGTCATCTAAATTCTATCAAAGTATTCCCCAAATTATTTTGCCTTCTGTGATAAGAAGCTATCAGGACATGTTTCGAAGCTGTTCAACTGGAATTGCACAGATGAAAATGACATTTCCACAGATACATTTATCATAAATACAGGAAAGATGTTCTACATGTACTTGCTAGCTTGCACTATCGATTTGTTTCCTGCGCCACGACAGTAGTATCAGAATTCAGATAACTCTCCATATCCTTATTCGGATACGGGTATCACAATTTGGATACGAAATTTGCGTGGGTATCAAATTCGGATACGTATCCGAATTGTGAGTTCCACCGAACTGATGTTGTGAGGTGCTGAGATCCAGTGTTTCTAGACGTTCTTTCAGAAGTGGTGCTAACACTGGATCTTGGCACCTCACAATATCCACCTACTGATGAAGGGACCAGGTTTATCTTAAAATTATATAGGAAAAATAATTCCTGTGAGTGCAGTATAAGTTAAATTTATGTTTTCACTATCTGCACGTATGAACTTACACAGGGTGTCCCAGAAAGAATTAACTCATAACTTAATACAATAAAATCAAAAAACTGAAATTGAAACAGGAACTTTAATATTTGAAAATAGAGTATCAATTCATAGTGATCAAACATCTGTTGCTAGGCACCTTTCTCATACATCAATAATGAAGCAAGATACAAAATGATTTTTAAAGTTTTATTCAACCATGATTTCAGCAAATGATTCGTATACACCAATATTTACACAGATAATAAAAAGGTAGTAAAAAGCTGAAAATTATGTACATACATTAGACCTTTTTATTTGCAAGTAGGTATAAATATAGGTCTGTCCTTATGCATGCAATTGTTAAAAGAGGTCTTCGTTTGGCCCATCATTTAAGTGAACTGTTGTATCAGCAAAAAATATACATTTAATATACCATACTTTGCAATGATTTACAAATTAAGTCAAAAAACGATTTAGATATTACACAATAAAAAAAGTAAATCAAACACTTCTATGAAAACAGTTGACAACTTTTTGTTAATATGTTTCATGCATAAGGACCTGAAAATTAGGCCTACATACTAAAAAGTAATGTCAAAACTGATTTGCTTTTGGCAAAAGTTGGTTTGGTTTGAAGTAATAAGGAATGACTTTTGGCCAAAAATAAATCCACATATTTTAGCATGCACTAGATGAAAAACTGTTTTTGGACCTGTATTTGCAGGCAGTACCGTAAAGATCTAGGGTATTCTACCCTGACTGTTCCAAGCCCTGTTTGGGTCAATTTCTGGACTTCAAAATCTGCATGAGCATTATATCTTCAAGCATATGAAGTTGCATAATATTGGAAGAAAGAACAACAACAAAAAATATTAATAATAAAGAAGTGCAACAGAAAACACCAAAGGTACAGGTGTCCATCAATAGGCATCGTTCATCATCCAAAGACACACAATCTTTACACATGGAATGCATAGTGTTGGTGACTGCTGTGCAATGCATATCAATGGACTCTGAAGTATACCACACCTCTCTAACAAGATGGCAGCCAATCATAAAGTATTAATGTATAACACATTAACAAAATTTACTACCCTATTTAGCTTTCTTAGATAGGACAAACAATTCATCCCTACTAAGGGGAGACACGTAAACTAATCGGAAACAGCTTGCCGTTATCTGAACTAGACGGCAAAGTCAAATTTTGGGTATCTGGCTTTAGCATATTCAATTTGATGCTTTAAAATCATAGATATAGTAAACATACACACATCCAAATGTCTGGATAAGAGGAATTATCGATATGTTTAAGATTAGTGGAGAAATACACTGTTCCGATTAGTGCAGATATCTGAACCATGTTGCCGATTAGTTTACGTGTCTCCCCTAAAATGTTGTTTAAAATGGAAAAAAGTACAGTACATTTTACATTGTTCATACCTGAGGACACACAGAAATCATAGATAAACAAAAAAGAAAAGAGGGACTTTGCAACAGAACACTTTTCAAGAATCTGGCGTTAATAGGCAGCGAAAAATAAATAAAAAATTAAGAATTTATTATAAAATTTGATCGCCTAGATCAATTTTAACAAGTAAGGTGTCATTTTAAAGCTTAGAAAATGCTATAACAGATGAAATAATACAATCAAAATTGATATCATCTGCAAAGTCCCCCCTTTAGGGGCGAGCCACCACATATATACTACTATAAAACAAATACCAAAGCAAAAATATACACCACATAAGATCACTAAGCTTCATCATTGGGGTCTTTCCATGGCAAATGTTACCAAAATGTTGCATGATTATGACTCTTGTATTCAAATACTTCTTACTATACAATTCACCATCCGGGTCTATGCTACTTGATTGTCCTGGTACTGATAGATTGATAACAGTAGAATTCAATCTTGCTTCATCACCATCTCCAACAAACCTGGATTAATATTTCCCCCCATAATTATATCGTAAACCCGGATCAATATTCCCCATAAGGCCTAAAAAAATATGTTTGTTTGACCTCCGTAAAATGCCAAAAATTTGGGTCGGGTATTTTATTTATTTATTTTTTTCTTCAAACATGTAAAATATGACAACTCAAGAAAATCTTGATGGAAAACATAAAATTTAGCAGCATAAAGTCACATTTAGTAGTATAAAATGCATATTTCCTCTAAATAATGGCACACAATCTTTAATTAAGCCCTGCATTGCTTGGTATTCACGATAAAATCCACGGAATGACATCATATTTTAAAAATATATGTGAAGAGTAAAAAAAAAAACAAAAAAAAAAGACGACCCAAAATTTTTAATTTTTCCCACTGGAGGGCAAACAAACAATTTTTTTTGTCTAATACCCACAATCTCAGTCCTGGTACTGATAGACTGATAACAGTAGAACCTAACCTTGTTTCAACACTTGTCTCCTTTCACATCATCAGAAAATCCTGATGAATATTACTCACCATCCAGGTCTAATGATAGCAAACTGTCCTAATACTGATAGATTGATAACAACAGAACCTAGTCTTGCTTCAGTTAAAGGGCAACTCAACACCCTTTTAAAGCACAATTAAATACAATTCATATCAATGAAAATGTTTTTAAAGCACAATTAAATACAATTCATATCAATGAAAATGTTGTTTCACATGGACATTTAGAAGTACAGTGTCTCATATGTTCATAAGCGAGTCCACAAAGAATTTATAAATTAAAAATACACACAAAATATAAAACAAATACAAATAATAACAAGTCGTCATGTGAGTGCAAGAAAGTCGTATCTGCAATAGCTGCCATTTGTCATAAATTTTGATTGCACACTGTCTAATCTCCAATCTTGGGTCAGTGGATCTTGAAAAGGTTCTTCAGGTGACACGTCAGCTGAAGAACCATTTCAAGAACCACTCACATAAGACGAGGAGTTTTTGAGGGATTTTTCACATTCTTGTGACAAAGTATAAAATAAAAATAACTTGGGGCAGCCATTGCAGATACGACTTTCTTGCACTCACATGAAGAAGTGTGCACCACATTAGATCTTTAAGCTATCTGGCTTCATCATTAGGGTCTTTCCATGGCAAATGTCACAAATGTTACCAAAATTGATCATGCTCTTTAATTAAAATGTACTTGAATGCAGTGGCGTAGCCAGACATTTTCATCAAGGAGGGCAAGGCGGGGCAAAGATATTTTGTAGGGGGGGGGGGGGGGGCAACTCCCCAAATGAGTTAAGACACAAAATAGTACACCCAAATTTTTTTGCTACAGCTTATGTAAAAAAATGACATTTTTAGTTTAGTTTTGTTTTTAAAGGACATTTCCTACTTTTTTGTAGCAAATTTTGCAATTTCAGTACTAAATTTTTAGGATTTAAGCGTGCAGTGAAAACTATGTAATTTCAATCTGATCTATACTTTTCTTGATTTTTGCAGATCATTCTGAAAAGGGGGGCATGCCCCCTTTTGGCCAAGCCACTGCTTGAATGTTCTTCAAGGGTTGCTACATTTGCTTCAGTTGGCCAGAATGAGGTACCCTTGCATCCAGATTTAAAAATTGACCAATTTTTTGAGCAATGTTAATTGAAAATTAAGATTTTGGTTTTGATCTTGGACCTCATGTAATAGGCATCTAGAGAGAATCTGAGAATGTGTCTTTCTGTTGCTCGAAATTTAACTGTAATCGAGGCTGAGGTACCCAATGCTCCGTTACCTCATTTATGCTATGGAATTTTGTATGCCTGATTTTGACGGAAACGAACCACTGACTAAATTTCCAGCTGCCGAAAGACAAATTCATCTAGAAATGACCATTGAACAACTCTAAATTCAAATCATGTAAAACTTTATTACACCATACATGGAAATATAGCACATATAAAGTAAATTCACGCAACACCTTAAATACAAATTACATATTACAGACAACTGGCCCCTTCGAAACTGTAAATTGTAAGTTTTGATATTAAACCTGCGGAACAGAGGAGGAAAGATAATGGCCAGTCCCGGCAGATGGCAAACTCATACCCCCGGATCTTAGATCAGCTGACCTGCGAACTGATCATGCAGCGGATGACCAGCATTACCCATAACTTCAGCAAGCTTTGTAATTAGCAGGTCGGCATAGACAGTGTCAAAGGCCTGTTGTGGTTTACCATCATCTTTCCTGCCTAGCTGGTTCACAAGCCTATCAATTTTGTCATTAGATACACACTAGATACACAAAAAATCAAACATAGTAAACCTTAACCAATGCCAAAAACCCCCAGTTAGTATCAGTGGTACATTTCAGTAAAAGCCAATAGATGGCGCCCTTCATTTCAAAACCTGTTTGCCCACTTGTGACATCACAAGATAGCCACTCTCCATTTTCCAAAAATTTTACATCATTTTAGTGTAAATGAGCATCACTTTCATGATTTCTAGTTTTCTAGTTAATTAGCTGTTGTTTATTGGTCATTTCCAAACACAACGCTTTATTCATTTCATTTAGTAACAGGATTTAAAAGGAATAAATGCCGTATTGAAATAAAACATTTTCCCATACATTTACACACTTAAAAGTCTGCTGAATTCTGTGGACTTACCATGTCAAATCTGGCCCTGATCGTACAGTTTTTGGCAATTTTGTGACATCTTCTTTTTGCTCTAACTTTAAATGTACTTTACCTAAAAAGTTGGTTGAACCACTATTCTGTTGCAAATTTAGAATTTAAATCAACTTTTAAGAAAATGGTTCAATTTTCAAAAATGTATGAACATACATGATCAGTGGCTAAAAATATACCCTTTTCCAGAATAAAAAACCTTTTGGTCCTTAATATTTACAAACTTGCTGAGGCTGTCATCTCTCTGCTTCTTTCAGATTATATTTATTCTGCAGAAGATCAACACTTTTCTGGTAGGCACTGCATGGATAAAGAAACAAATAAGATTCAAATATTATGTGTTAAAATCTGAATAGGTTCAATTCATGATTTAATCTAGATAAGTAAAATAATTGATGTTTTTGTAAGCAGTATAATTTTTTGATAAGATATTTTCCCTTCCTTCCATCCCAATATTTTGAAAGCATAATTTTTTTGCTAAAATAAAATTTGTTCCCTTCCTTTATTCTCCATGTTTTCAAATCATGTTAGGGGTGGCTTCAGTGACATTTTCAGCATGCATTGAATTTGAATTCATCTTAGGCAAAGTAAAATTAATTATTTGTTTCCGGTAAGGGGCGGCTTCAAAACTCAACCGGCGGTTGTCTGTCGGTTCTGGGCGGTTGGCTATTGTTTATTCCGGTTGAACCGCCCAGAACCGGTAGGCAACCGCCGGTTGAGTTTTGAAGCCGCCCCATACCGGAAACAAATAATTAATTTTACTTTGCCTAAGATGAATTAAAATTCAATGCGCAATGCTGAAAATGTCACTTTGATTTCGAGGAAGTTTTTACAGCCTACAAATTTGCAAGAATGGGTTGAGATTTGTAACATATATCAGTCAAGGAGGCTTTCAGCTAAAAATCTGCATTTTGATAGAGGTGACCTTGAGGATGAGATTGTGAATCATTGAGGAGAAAATGGGAAGGTGTACAAACACATCTACTTTGAGGAACAAGTCTGGTGTGAGGAGGGGCACATATTGGGAACTTCTCTGATAATGGAGGGAGGGGAGGAACTCAAATTGATGATTGCAACAAAATAAGATATTCCATTTGTAATGGCTCACCCCGAAAAGGGAGGGGGACTTTGCAGGTGAAATCAATTTTGATGTTATCGTTTCATCTGTTGCAATATTTTCTAAGCTTTAAAATGACACCTTACTTGTTGAAATTGATCAAGGCAGTCAAATTTTACATAGAACATCTGCAGGAAATATTCCCTGCCATAATCCTACAACTCCACCAAACCCAGATCAATATACCCCGCTATACTACTCACCATCCGGGTCTTATGATAGTGAACTGTCCTGGTACTGATAGATTGATAACAGTAGAACCTAGTCTTGCTTCGTCACTGTCGCCTATTACACCACCGTCAAACACTAGATCAAGATCTTGCCACAATGTTTCAAACTCCTGAAGGATATAAACACCAATTGCACGAAAAATTGGAAAAAGTAAGACATATGGTAAAACAACAGTTTGCTGGAAAAAATGGGGGATGCAAGGAAGTCAGTCAATGACTGCAACATATTATGTTTGTTTAACTAGAATGTGAAAATAACCTCAAACTTTAAACTCCCATATAGGCCTACGTCAGTGGCTCTTAACCAGGCATGAGAATGGTCTTTCATAAAAAAAACCTGAAAGTGGTGAGAAAAACTGAAAAAGTGCGTAAAATTAGGCAAAAACGCTCCAAAATAGGCTGAAAATAAATAAAAACACAGAAATTATGGCAACCAAAAAAACTGAATTTCTTTTAAAAACTGAAAATTCTCATGCCTGCTTAACATTACACATTATGCAATAACAATTTTTTTGAAAATGGCAGCTATGGCACTGGACTTTCCTACACTTACATAACAAGCAGCGATGCAAGGTGAAATTGTCATGTGAGTGCAAGAAAGTCATATCTGCAATGGCTGCCACATGTTATATTTATTTAGCACTTTGTCAACAGCACTCAAAATTTCCAAACATGAAATATTTACCAAATACTTATAACAGTGTAATGCAGTATCAACCAATCAAATGATACTTGGTCCAATATTTTCATGTGGTACCAGGTATCAATTAATAGCCTGCGTAATAGCGCAATCCAATTCAATAAGATTATTTCTACTTTTACGCAAACAACTGCGCGGTCATTATCAGGTAACAATGACTTCTTATGACCTGCGTATGTTATGTCATTAGCGCTTAATGTGTTTTCTTATGAAACGCCCATCAAGCACGCGTATGCACCCCACACACGCACGTTATCATATTACCCGATGATCGTCATGCCTGGACTGATAAAAATTATCATATAGGGATAAGTAGACATTTAAGTAAGAAATAAGTTTAATAAAGCATTTCTTCATAAAATTATACATAAAAGGCATTACAATTTCAAAAGAGCAGTTATTAATGACAATAATAACTTTGCACTATCTATTTTTTGGTCATTGTGTGAATCACCGGTGATTGTTTTGGACTTCGGTATTTGTCTTCGAGAGCTGCGCTCCCTCAGAAAACACCTCGGTCCAAACAATCACCTCAGAATTCACACAATGACCACAAAAAAGATGGTGCCCAGTTATTGTAGTCTAATTAATCAATAAATCAAACAATCAAAAACACATACCTTAACACAGAGTGTGCTTCTAGTATCGCTGATATTAGCACTGGTCAAAGCGATCGGCGAATCACAACCTGCAGCCACCTCTTGAATGAACGGATGGCCAGGGATGCGAATCCCAACAATGTCCGTGAAGTTATTAAACTCGGGGTTCAGCTCTGGTTTGCGTTGAAAGACTAGGGTCACTGGACCCGGTAGAAGGTCATGGAGCATCTGTTCATTTACGGTTACATCACTCCATCTGTTTGTGGAAGAAAAAAGAACTATTACCATAGTTATTTGGACCAAGTGTACTTTAGGTCCCATCCAGAATTTTAGGGTTAGGGTATAGGGTTAGTGTTAGGTTTAAGTTAGGGTTAGGGTGTAGGGTTAGGGTTGTTTTAGGGTTAGGGTTTAGGTATAGTTTTTGATGGGACCTAAAGTATACTTTTTCCGTAGATTCTTTTATTCCTGTCACCAAGCGCATATTGGTGATGGTAAGATTATATTTGGAGGGGATGGGTTCAGAACATAACTAAAAA